>QANZ01045227.1:53917-112067 GCA_003254925.1 Chamaecrista fasciculata | reverse complement strand
CAACCTTTCAGATTCTAACATAAATAACAGGTTACAACCTTTCATAAATGAACATTCATATCTGTTTAAAAGTGAACAATCATGTCTCTTCAGGATTAAACTGAATTCTCTGTTTATAATGAATGTTCATGACTTTTCATGAATGGGCACTTCTCTGTTTATAATTCGAATTAATTAATTAATTAATCAATTCGAAAAAACAATAATTAAAATTAATTATTAGCCCCAAGTGCCTAAGTGCCCATCTTTGACATATATATATACATATATATATATATATAATTCAATTATTATAAATGACTTAACAATCATTTATATACCCTTCTCAATTCTATAATTTATCCAATGTGGAACTTTAATTACTAACTATTCTAACAGCTGAGAGTTAAAACCATCAATAAATGATTAATTTCAGCTAAATATATTTATATTTTTAAAAGTGAGTTTAATACTAAAACATGTAGGATTAATTTTCCCAAAACAAAATAAAAGAAAGATCTGAATTGAAATTTATCTCAAATATATAGGACCAATATTATAATTTTATTTTTTTCTAGCTCTTATTTATTTCAGAAATTCAGAGTAATATGTGTATATATGTATATATATATATTTGGTCAAAATGCAAATTTGGTCTCATATTTTTTGTTAAGTTTCTAGTTCGGTCTATATATTTTTTTATTGCACTTTTAGTCTCATATCTTTGCAAAAGGTCTCAATTTGGTCCCATATAATTTTAGTCTCATATCTTTTGGTCAGGTTGCAGCATTGGTCCTATATCTTTGCAAAAGGGATCAATTGTTAGTTGATCCTTTTGTAAAAATATGAGATCACTTTTGCACTTGATCCAAAAAGATATATGACCAATTATATTAGAAATTCAGAGTAATATGTGTATATATGTATATATATATTTTTGGTCAAAGTGTAAATTTGGTCTCATAGTTTCTGCTAAGTTTTCAGTTTTGTCCTGTATCTTTTTTTGTTGCATTTTTAGTCTCATATCTTTGCAAAAGCTCTCAATTTGGTCTCATATAATTTTTGGTTTCATATCTTTTGGTCAGGTTGTAGAATTGGTCCTATATCTTTGCAAAAGGGATCAATCGTTAGTTGATCCTTTTGTAAAAATATGAGACCACTTTTGCACTTGACCCAAAGATATATGACCAATTATGTAATTGCCCCAAAGATATAAAACCAAATTTGCAACGAGAAAAAATATAGGACTAATTGGGGACCTGACTCAAAGATATGAGATCAAAAGTGCAAAAAAAAAAAAAAGATTTGGGATCAAATTGGGAATCTAACAAAAGATATGGGACCAAATTAGGACTTTAGCCTATATTTTTTTTCAATTTTGGGTAAAAAAAAAAAAGAAAACATTTCGTTTGTAAGTGGGAGAAAGAAAAGCTTGTTTTCCCCTGAAAATTCAGAGACTCAAAGCCTCGTAGATATTACATACATACTCTCTCTCAGATCCAAATCTCTCCTTTTCCGTTCTTCTTCGTCGCCTGAGCAATTCGGATCTCGGTCTTCATATTCGGGCCGTCAATTATCCGGTGTCGACCCGGGCTGTTCGTCGTTGATCTCGTGTTTTCTTCTTAGTTGGATCCGATTGAGCTTTAAGCGAGCTTCACAACGAACCCAATCATGAATCCCTTCTCTTCAGGGACGAGTTTGAGGTAAGCAATGAAAGCTGCTGTATCCATTTGGTGGATCAACTTTACACAAAGTAACGCAGTGTGCATTGATTGTATATGCTTTTATTTGTTCCTCATGGTTACTAGTTCTAACTTGGACCTGTAGGTTCGAAATCTTGGTTAACCAGTTCCATTTTTTTTTCTCTTTTTATTCAGATTGACCGCTCCTGCTGTTCAATTTTTGTGTTACCTTAAGTAGTTGTAGGGGAAACTAATGGTTTGTTTCCAAATTTGTGATTTGTCGGTTGGCCTTTTAGTCCTAGCTCCACGATTTTGGTTGATTGGAATTGGAGACTGGGGTAGAATGGGGTCAGCTACACTTGTTAATATTTGTTAAAAACTCCTTGTGTGTTACGTTTCAGTGTGCCAAGCTGGGGTAGATTTCACTTACAGTGCCTCAATGAGGTTGAATTTACCAATTAATTCTACACTGCTAAGATGTTCATTTTTTTTTCTTGTAAAGCTGGATTTGATCACAATTCGCAGCAGAGTCTCATCCTTGTCAAATGATCATTGATCATTTTCCTACTTTAGGTGTTCCCGAAGGGGGGGAAAAGAAGAAATCAAAAGGAAGAGAAAGTAAAAATTGAAAATTATTAGGCATTAGTCGTCCTAAAGCTTAATTATTGAGTTGGCGACTTCCATCTTGCCCTTTAAGGTTTTCCTATCATCCATTGATTGGATAGCCCCACATTTTTATGTGCAAGGATCCATGCAATTGGTAGAGGATATAACTAATGATCTATAGTGTTTTTTCAATGAGATTGGCCCAACATTCCACATGGTCTACATTCTGTAGAAGATATTATGGTCAGGTTGGATGCTCTGCAATTTTTGTCTTATTAGCTTGCTCCTATTGTTAGCACTGCAAAATCTGTCCCTTTTAAATTAGAAGAGGAAAAAAAAAAAGACAAAGAAACTTGAAATTGAAATTCTTGCAGATATAGCCTGATAGATGTAACCACAGATTTTTTTTTTCCCTAAAAAGTCCTTGGAAGGTTATTCATATACTCAAGGCAGTTTCATTTAGAAGAGAGTAAATAAGATAGGGTTTATGACTGCTCAGTTTGTGCCATAATGAGCCTACTCTGAGACCAAAGCTATAATGTTATTGCTGCCATTTGCTTTTGTTAAGGAATTGTGCTGCTAACATTGGAAACTTTTGGGGTGGGGGTTAAAATGCACATTCTATTTTTGTTTTCTAAGGGGTTCAATCAATGGAAAATATCTCAATATTTTGACTACAAAATCCTCACTGTACCTTCAAGTTACAAAAATCTGGATCTAATGTTCCAAGCAGCCTCTGAACATTGTGAAAAACTGGATGGTTTCAAAATCCTCACAACTCTCAAATTATAAGATGAAGCTTGACATAGCTTGTGCTTCTATAAAAGACCACTGGTTGTCACCAAACCAGATAAGTTTGAATCTTTTATGGTGGACTAAATGCCTAGAATATTGTTAGAGGTTTATGAACTTGTAATTATCCATAAAACTGGAGCATATATGGTTAAGAATAACTAGAAATTATGTCACTTATATTGTCTTCCCTTAGAGGAAATGAAATTAGAAATTAACAATTTTTTTATATGAATTGCAAATTGAGGTTTGAACTAGGGTTCCCTACGATTTTGGAACAGTTATGCTATTAGGTTTTGGAAGGGGAAACAAGATGAAGGCCTTGTGCCTATTTTCGGTATTTGGTTGGAGTTTAAAGATCAAAAGGCTACGTTTATTTTGCATCTGTGGAATAGATGTTGTATTTTCTCTTATTTATGGCTTTTTGCTCATAGTTTGTTTCAAAGAGTTAATTTTAAATTGGTATTTGGTAGTGTGATTGGAAAACTCCCTTTCATTTTTTTCACTTTGTTATTTACAGTGAGAGATTATCTTGTCCTTCTTTGTATACCAACTTAAACTGTGATAAAACTAATTTTAAACAAAAAAATTGGAATATAAATTTTCACTGCTCCTACAGTGTCTCAGACCCAAGCATTACTTTGCTTTTTACATTTGTCTATTGGTATGTAATAAGTGCTTGTCTTTTTTTTTTTCTCAGGGGAGGGGGGGTGGGTGTTTGACCCCTTATTCCAATGTACTCATCCATTGAAAATAAAAAAATAACAGTTAATTTATTGCCAATTTTTTTATGCATAGATGATATGTTGTCAATTTATGCTTTACACAATCTAGCTTGATTTCAATAAACAATTTTTGATGATCGAGTTTATATTTGTGCTTGTAGGGACATGATTCGGGCCATACGCGCTTGCAAAACTGCAGCAGAAGAGCGTTCTGTTGTAAGAAAAGAATGTGCTTCCATTCGTGCTGCAATCAATGAAAATGACCAAGACTACAGGCACCGGAATATTGCTAAGCTAATGTTTATCCACATGCTTGGCTACCCCACTCATTTTGGTCAAATGGAATGCCTGAAGTTGATTGCATCTCCTGGATTTCCAGAAAAGAGGATAGGTTACCTTGGGCTTATGTTGCTTCTTGATGAAAGACAAGAAGTTCTGATGTTGGTTACAAACTCTTTGAAGCAGTATCCAGTTTCAAGTCAATATTTTTCTTCCTTTTGTATATCCCCTGGTTTTAAATTATAATTTTCAAATCCAAAAGTGCTATTGATATTATTTTCTTACTGAAACAAAATGGGCTAAACCTTAACTGAATCTCAGAGATCTTAATCACACAAATCAGTATATAGTTGGACTTGCTCTTTGTGCTTTAGGAAACATTTGTTCAGCAGAAATGGCTCGTGATCTTGCACCAGAGGTTGAGAGATTGATGCAATTTCGAGATCCAAATATTCGGAAGAAGGTGTCTTATTCATTTCCTTTTGAAAATTGTTTTTGTGATTTAGTTAATATTTGAATTTGATGCATATATTTTGCTATTTGTTGTTGTATGCCAAAAGAATGAGAAGAGGCCACGATTGTATTTGATGGCTTCATGGTGTTCCCTACCTAATGATAGCTACTTATTATCTACTCTAAGTGATTAGCTTTGAAACTTCTTTCTTTTTTCCTACAAGATAATGGTTTTTAAGAACACTCTTACATGAACTTGCCAAGGCAGGTATCAGTAATAATAAATTTTGCATAAAATTAATTTTCATCCTGGACGTACATCTGGTTCTTATATAATAGTAAGAGGTCTAGTATAACTTTTCCTGCATAATACATTAGAGAGATACTTAAGAAAGTTTGTCGCTATTGAATCTCTTTCGGGAAAAATGGGACATTGGCATTTTCTATCGTAGATATAAGCTTCCAACTCTGTTTTGATGTTTAGTGGCTGGTAACTTGGTTTCCATCAAGGTTACATTCTTTTGCATTTCTTCAGTAAAGTTTTCCAGGGATTATAAATGATGCGCATTAATTATGAAAGATGCTGCATGTTCATTGTGTGATGTTAATAACACTCAGTTGTGTACGATTTTGTGGCCTGTGCAATCGTTTTTTGGCAATTAAAAAACAATTTGGGACCTTTAATCATTTATGATGCTTTTGAGGAATGATAAAAACAGTTTCAGAGTTGAGAGTAGATGTTCATTGCTATTATCCATCAGAAAAATATGTTTATATATGTATACCTATCTATATTGGTTTGAAGTGTTCCTTTATTTAGTTCTTATTTCTTTTTAACATTTTTTCAAGTACTTGATCTCCAAAAATTGGTGATTTGACCCTAACTTCTCAGGGTTTAATGGTTATCCATCTATCATTTGTTAAGAAATAGTAACAATTTTATTGTTTGTTTGAGTCCGATAAAACTTTTGGTGTAAAACTGCTTGAGTTGTCATTGTTCATTCTGCTGAACTAACTTAAGCCATTATTATATAGGCAGCATTATGCTCAATAAGAATCATAAAGAAAGTTCCAGACTTGGCAGAAAATTTTATAAATCCCGGTGCTGCCTTACTTAAGGAAAAACATCATGGAGTTTTGATCTCTGGGGTTCAGCTTTGTACAGAACTGTGTAAAGTTAACACAGAAGCTCTTGAATATTTCAGAAAGGTAATTTGGCCTCTTTCTTATAACTATTTTTCCTATAGCATTGTGCATTTTCTTAGCACGAACTTATGATTAAACTGAAGAAAAGTTACCTACTAAAGGCAAGATGAAATCATTCTGTGCCACTACATCCGAATATACATTATGTCTTAGTATTAGTAAGTAGAAAGCGTACATGAGGGCTGGATTTACTTCTTGATAAGCTGCATAAGAATTCTATGAATTTAATTTTTTGAAATTATGTTTCATCTTTCTTGATGGCTATCATTATGTTTTAAGTACACTACATGTTTTCCTAAAAACATTTTAATTATTTTTTGGGGATGGCAAAAACGTGTAACCTCTAGCAAGTTTGTTTGGTGTCTGTATGTAATTAGGACTTATTTAAATGCATATTTCATATGCTCAACTCTTTAAATTTCATGCTCTACTCTAAGTTTTGTATGTAAAGAGCTCTTGTACAACTTATGCCTGAACTGTGATCAACTTATGTTGTAACAAATAATTGTCAACAATTATTGTAGAAATGCACAGAGGGTTTGGTCAGAACTCTAAAGGATGTTGCTAATAGTCCTTATGCACCAGAGTACGACATTGCTGGCATCACAGACCCTTTTCTTCATATCAGATTGCTTAAGCTTTTGCGAGTATTGGGTGAAGGAGATGCTGATGCTAGTGACTCCATGAATGACATTCTTGCTCAGGTCAGTTGTGTGTATATGCCTATATGGTCTATTTTATGGTATCAGTTTTTCATATTGTTCATTAGTTGATGACTGAATGGATCTGCTGATGACCTTATTGATTGAAAACTGCTTCTACTTGAGGATATTTTTTCCACTTCCTTGAATTTGGTCAAAGCATAAGATTTCATTTTTACACACCACTGCTAACTGATGCTGGACGATCATTGTTATAGTCATTCTTGATTTGAACAAGGAATGACAAGAATTTTGCTGTGCAATCACATCAGTACTTGTGGTTTGAGAAAGTCAAACTGATTTCTTAATGAAAAAAATCCAGATATCTTCTAAATGTACACCCTTTGATGTGATAGATTTTGTCATGATAGATAATATTGTTCTATAAGATTGCCATAGAGCAATCACCAATGGTAGTTTATCTATTTATCTTAGGTTCTTAGCACGGAGAAAACATCTAAACTTCATCTGTCAAAGCATTTGCTGGGAGAAGGGGTCTGTGAAGTGAAAGTTAATAAACTCTTCAAGCTTTGAGACAATTATATTAATTTCATGTTCTGTTTTAATTCTTTGATGAAGAGGCTTGATTTCCATTTTAAGAGTAAGTCTAATAATTTTCTATGGGGTTGAGTTAGCTATGGCCTAGATTTTTCAGTGTCTGTTCACTTTATTGCATTTGCCTTGATGGATGCTTAGTAAATGCATCAAGTTGGATATCGTTCTCAGGGCCTAGGGGCATGGCTTTGCTTCTAGTGAGAGAAAAGCAAAAGTTGCTTATTTTATTTTTCTATATATATATTTAAAGTACTTGTTTTAATTTTCGGTTATGCTTGGCCCTTGTCATAGTTGCTTTTTTAATGTTGGCAGAATTTCTCTTTCTTCAATAAGAAGAAAGTAGGAAATTGGAACTTCTTCTTTGAATTAGAAGTAGAAAATATTTTTTTTAGTACATGCATACCATGACTCAAAATTTTTAATTACAAATTTACCCCTATTCTATTTTGACGTAGTTTTTCAGTGTCCACTTTCCTTATCTTTTCCCTTTACAATTCAAATATTTTATTATTGAAAATACTATATTTGATTGATATTAAATTTAATTATAACTAACATTTTACTTATCATTAAAAATCATATACTCATTTCAGTGTACTTCATATATGTTTAGTCAAAGTATTTTATTGTGATTTAATTTTGAGTGTATTAACGAGTTAGACCTTTATGATACACTTTTCAGTTGTTTAATGCAAAAGTTTATAATTCTACATGGGTCAATTCTATTTAAGTTTTTAACTCACCACTAATTAGTCTGTATAACCTAAGCATGTTAACAGTGTAGTCCTTATAAGAACTTGATTGTGGAAAAGTAGAAATTCAGGGACTAAACAATTGAATGGTGTGCCTTTTAGGGTTTATTTGGCAATTAGGAGGAGAAGAGAAGGGGAGAGATTGGAAGGGAAGATTAATTCCCCATACCCCTTCACCTTGTTTATTTGCAGTATTTAAAATTTATAAAGGGGGAGGATAATGAGGGATTAAAAATCAATTCCTCATTATCTTCCCCTCCATTTCTCAACTTCCAAAACAAGGAGATGTCCCAATCTTCTCCCCCTTCCTCCTCTTTCCTCCTTAATCCCCAATCCAAACATACCCTTAAAGATCAAATTATTAGTATACTCTTTTATTTTTATATTTTGATTAAAAAATTTGAAACTTTTTTAAAACTAACTGTAATGAATATTTAATATCATTTATCCATTTGAATAAGATTGATTGCGAAGCATTTCCTTTTTGTCCTTTATGATTATTTTATAGTGAAAAGTAGTTTTGTTGGATGATTAGCCAAACATCAGTTGCTGTTTCGTTACAGTTCTTTTTAAGTTTTTATGTAACTTCATTTAGAAAAAAGTAGTTTCAAAAGAAAAAAGGCAAAAGTTCATGTCAATTCCAAATGACCTTAGGGGTGCTGGTTGATTTATTGGATGTGTTCATTGTGGTTGTACAATTCTTTTTAAAGCCAACTAAAACAATCCTGTGGATAAAGTAAGTCATGTGAAACTATTATCTTTGAGCTTTTCTTAAACAAGGTTTTTTTAAAAAAAAATCTTCTTCTCTTTGGAGAAAGATAATAAAAAATGTATTGATAAGTTTTGATATTTTTACTCAATGTTAGTGGCCTTGCATCTTGAAAATTGGGATTGATCTTTATTTTTTAACTTGCTGATGGTTAGGTGGCTACAAAGACGGAGTCAACTAAAGTTGCAGGGAATGCTATTTTATATGAGTGTGTTCAAACAATAATGAGCATTGAAGATAATGGTGGCTTACGTGTCCTCGCCATCAATATTCTGGGAAGATTCTTGTCAAACCGTGATAACAATATCAGGTTTTTTTCAACATTGTCTTTCTTCAACTTGAAATTTAAGGGGTGTTGGTACAGTGATTGATTTTTTGTTCCTCGATATCTCATTCATAGGAACATTCTTTAATTTTGTTTGTTGCTCAAACAATATTCTTAGAAATTAAAGACTTTTTCAAAAATGCCCATAATTTCATTTTATTAGAAATTCAATTATTTTAACAAAAAATTAGTAATAGCTATAGTAGAAGTAGAATTCACAATGGTGATGGAGGTTGTGGTGTTGAGTTAGTAAAGGTGGCAACGACGACAATAGTGATGGTGGTGGGTGTGTGGAGGTGGCAACGGCGGTGATGTTGGTGGTGGTGGTCATGATGGAGGTTATGGCAATGATGGAGGCAATATTGAAGGTGGAATTTGTGGTGGCAATAGAGGTGGAGGTGACAACAACAATGATGGTGGTTGACTTGCTGTGGTGATGGCAGTAATGATGGAAATAGTGGTGGCTGTGGAGGTGCAAGTGGGTGGTGGTGGTGCATAGAGGTGGTGGCAATGAAGATGCTAGTAGTTGGTGGTAGAACTAGTGGTAGTGGAGGTAGAGGTGGTGGTAGTAATGCTGGTGATGGTGGTAAATGAGAGAGAAATTGAAATTATAACTTCAAAAGTAAAAGGGGTGTGGGTAATTTAGTCTTCTGCATAAACAAAAGTACCCAATGCATTGGGATTGCAACATCCCCATCTTTTAGGAATGAAAAAAAAAAGCACCCTTTTGGTTCCCAAACTTCATATCAACTTTCAATTTTGTTTCTAATGTTTTTTTTGCTGTCAATTTCGTCCTCAATATTTCACATTTTGGTCAATTTCACCATTTTCTCTTACTTTTGCCAAATATTAATGACATATTTTGCGTGGTTAATGACATGTAATGTAAAATTGATAGAAAAAGAACCTCAAATCCTAACTCAGATTAAAAAACAGGAAGAAGTTTGTTGTTAATTTATTGAAAGAAGTTAGTCAAAGGATGAAATTGACCAAAATGTGAAATATTAGGGACGGAATTGACAAAAAAAAAACATTGGGGACGAAATTGAAAGTTGATGTAAAGTTTGGGGACTAAAAGAGTGCTTGTGCCTAAAAAAAATCTGTGTGCATATTACTTTCTAAGAAATGCTTTTTTTTTTTTTAACTATGTGTCAAACATGAAAATCCAAGATTCAAGAACTCATTCCCGAAACAAGGGAAATCAATATGTTACAGGGTTCAGACCCTATTGGCTGCAGCTCATTCCACATCTTTTTGTTTTCTCTTGTCTTAGGTTTTGCAATTTATTCTTTGTGATTGCTGTCCACTACAATGAAGACTAATAACGCTTCCTACTTTCTGCCTTTAGATATGTGGCATTAAACATGCTGCTGAAGGCTGTAACAGCTGATGCTCAGGCAGTGCAGAGGCATCGGGCAACCATTCTGGAATGTGTAAAGGTATGAGCTGACCTGTTCCTTTCCTCATTGAATGACAAGGTTTATTGTTCAATGGTAAAACTGAAAAGATTTTTTACACCTTGAGAAGTTTGTGACTTGAATTTCCTTATTATTATTATTTTGCTTCAGGATGCAGATGCTTCAATTCGGAAAAGAGCCCTTGATCTTGTTTACGTTCTGGTGAATGAAAGTAATGTCAAACCCTTAACAAAAGAGCTAATAGATTACCTGGAAGTCAGTGATCAAGATTTCAAGGGGGATCTTACATCCAAAATTTGTTCTATTGTCTCAAAGTGAGTCATCTATTATATATTTGTCGTGATTAATCTTCTAAGTCACTTCATTACAGTTTTTCATGTTGGAAGACATCTTTGTTTGCATTAAATTTCTGATTATTGTTTAACAAATGTTGCTATCCTTTATTTACCTCTCTTTCTTCATTTTTGGTGAAGTATATTTAAAAAAGCAACTTCACATTAGCCTCCTTTCTTTCTTGCATCAATTTTGGATCAGTCTCTTGAGAGTTTCTTTGATTTACATGTATAACATGTATGTTATTGATTAGCATTTATGTAAATGCCTCAGGTTGTCCCCAGAGAAGATATGGTACATTGATCAGATGCTCAAGGTTCTGTCTGAGGTACAAATCTAGGACACAAGCTTTCATAGTTAATTTAAGTGTCCCAAGAAAAATTTCTGACTCATGGTAATCCTTTTAGGTGTGCCACAATCTCAATCATGCTTTTTGTGTATAATAGTTCTGTTGCTTTTCAATTATTTTCATTTTTCCAATATCTATCTTTATTCCTGATTCGGGTGTTAATGCATCAATGCACAAAATGCTGCATATATATGATTCCATGTTTATTTATCACCTTTTTTTTGTTTTTTGCAACTTCTGTTTATCAGTTTAACTTGGTGTGGCATTGAGACCACTGTTTTGACACTTGCGGTTTTCCATCTTGAGCTTTTTATTTAACCATATATTGAGTGCAAGTATTGATCTTTATGTACTGTTAGTAGGCTGGAAATTTTGTAAAAGATGAGACATGGCACGCCTTCATTGTTGTGATAAGTAATGCATCTGAACTTCAAGGATATACAGTGAGGGCATTATACAAGGCAATCCAAACGTCAACTGAACAGGTTCACACTTCTACTGTGACAGATTCTATGCATACTGATGAATCTCTTTATATCATTAATATAATAAGATCCCCTTATATTTTTCATCAGGAAAGTTTTGTTAGAGTTGCAGTATGGTGCATTGGAGAATATGGTGAAATGTTAGTGAATAATATTGGAATGCTTGACATAGAAGATCCAGTGACGGTGAGTTGTCATCTTCTCAAATATTTACACATTAGCTATCTGCTATTGCTTCATATTGCCTGAAAATTATCAATCTCTTTCTCTTTCTTCTTACTTACTTTGATTGTTTCCTAGAATAATGAGCCAATATCCATCATTGATCTTCCTTTCTTTATCATGGAAATTTGCCTTTTGTAACAATGATTAAACCAATTATTGTTGTTGCTTCTGATACAGCCTGGTTGTTTATCACTTTATTGCTTTTGCAGCACAAAGGATAATACTTCTTAAAAAGAATTTAATTTTAATCCATTTTTTATTTAGATATTTATTTTTGTAGAACTTTTTTCTTATTGCAAGCAGGTCACTGAGTCAGATGCAGTAGATGTTGTAGAAATTGCTATAAAGCGCCATTCATCAGATCTTACCACAAAAGCAATGGCTTTGGTTGCTCTCTTGAAACTCTCTTCACGCTTCCCATCTTGTTCAGAGTATGTCCGTTATTCTTTCCCAATTGTTTTTAGTATTTATTATTTATAACACTTGTGGCTAATGTGGTCTCTCTCTACATGCTATTTGATATTGTCAAAAATGAAAGGTGCCCTTCAGGCCCTACCCTCCTGTAACATTTTATGCAAGAGACACTAAAAAGGCGCTGTAATATGGAAAAAAAATGCTAAAAATATGCTATGTGAACAAAAATAAAGAAATGTAAGTTTTGTAACAACATTTGACATATAATTGAACTATTCTAACATAATAATCATCAAGTCATAAGTCATTGTTCAAAAAAGAAAAAATCAAGTCATAAGTCACTATAATCGTCAAAGTTGCCATTAGACTATATGTCAAAGTGTAAAGCCATGTACTCAGTAATTAACTTTACAATCTAAAAGTGCACTCAAGGTGTAAATCTAAGTTATTAGATTATACGTAATAGCCATGGCTGCCAAGCTAATACCAAAGTTACAGAATATAAAGTGCACTCAAGTCCAAAAGGCATTAGCTTTTCTACTTGTTTGGCTTGGACTGGGCTTTCTTTAACTTTTGATGGCTCAGCCCAGCACCTCCCATGGTCCAGGAGGTGGTGGTCAGGAAGAGCACCTTGCATTAGTGCCTTAGGCACTGAGGTTAGCACTTTTAACTACACAGTCATGGAGTCATTTTTTTGTTTGCTTTCAGTTACACAGAAATCTTGCATGCATAAAGCTTATTCTGTCTTGCATTCATATAAATTGAGACGAATATATAATTTTCCTTGAATAATGTGTATAGGAGGATCAAGGATATAGTTGTTCAGTACAAAGGAAACCTTGTGCTTGAATTGCAGCAAAGATCTATAGAGTTCAATTCAATTATTGCAAAGCATCAAAATATCAGGTAACATTAATTATTTGACCATCATATTATCTACACCATAAATTCTTACTTCACTAGTTCACTTGCATGAGATTTCTTCATATGAGGAAATATTTGTCATCATACAGGTCTGCACTTGTCGAGAGGATGCCAGTTTTGGATGAGGCAACTTTCATTGGTAGGAGAGCTGGGTCTTTGTCAGGCACAGCCTCATCTCCAGCAGGACCTTCAGTTAATCTTCCAAATGGAGTTGCCAAACCTTCTGCATCTCCTCTTGTAGATCTGCTTGATCTAACTTCAGATGATGCTCCTGCGCCTAGTTCTTCTGGTGGTGGTGATTTTCTTCAGGACCTTCTTGGTGTTGATTTATCTCCAGCATCACAACAGTCAGGTCAGTTTAAGTGGTGCATCTTACATAGTAATTTTCATTGTTTAAAAGCATAATTAGCAGTATGCTGCCAATTAGCTTGGGCTTAGTTTTATTAGAGTCATCTTCAAGGCTGGTTTTAAGTTCAAATCTCTGTTAGATCCACATTAATCCAAAACAAGAAGGAAGTATACTCCGTTTTGATCAAAAAAAAAAAAAAGCAGTAGCATATTAGTGAAGGCCCTGTAATTTTGAAACCACTTGGCTATTCATTTATAAACTGCCAACCTTAATATCAGTCACTGGAGATTGACCACTAGAAGGCAACTTGAATTAACTCACTAACTCTTGCACTGGAATATTTTCCCTGGAAATTTACTGCATTTTATGTCTGTAATATGTATGAAGTTGGAGATGGTTTTTGAGGTGCAAATTGGAAATATGCTAGGGAGGTTGCAAACTCAAATACATTTTAACCAGGGGCATTCTATGGAATATTCGAGTGCTTGGACACTTGAGTTCATAGCCATCGGATTGTCTTGAGATCTGTGAAATGAAAATAATAAACAAAAAAGAAAGTTTCAGGCACTGGTCTTTAGCTGATCATAATCAGATTGCACCTGAGGTCCCTATAAATTTTCCCTTTTAACCATAGAGATATTAATAAAATAATTTGTGGGTGCAATTTAAGCATTTTGGAATAAATTTACAATAAACAACCTAATTCTACTTAAAGACCGGTATAAGTTTCTCCGATAAAAATATAACATGGAGAAAACTTAGAAAGATCCACAATATGGTGATGAGTTCTTTTTTAAAAAAATATATTTCATATTGTGATTTGATGATTTGATAGGAAAGATGTAAAAGTTGTATCCAAGCTTTTCCCTTCAGCTAATCCATACAATGTCTGGCTCTTATATTGCATTTTAGGTGCTGGTGAAGCTCCAAAAAGTGGCACTGATGTTCTTTTGGATCTTTTATCAATTGGATCACCGTCTGCTCCAACCACCTCATCTACAACAGACATCTTATCCCCAAGTACAAATAACAAAACACCAGTTTCACCATTGGATGATCTCTCATCTCTTTCAGTTTCTACTAGAGAAACTTCAAATGCTGGAGCTGCTCCTATGATGGATTTGTTGGATGGTTTTGCCCCCAGCCCACCGAAAAAGGGTAAACTGTTCAACATTTGGGCATTTTACTTGACTGAAATATAGTTAAAGTACTGATTTTCCTTACCCCCTCTCTTGTTTTGAATAGAAAACAATGGAGAAGTTTATCCATCTGTAACCGCATATGAGAGCAGTTCCTTGAGGATGACATTCAATTTTTCAAAACAACCAGAAAACCCACAAACAACAATTATTGAGGCAACCTTTATGAATTTGACATCTAATTCATATTCAGATTTTGTTTTCCAGGCAGCAGTTCCAAAGGTATTGTATCCATTATCATGTTAGTTATTCTGTATTTGTTTGCTCCTGTTAACGGCTTATTTATTAGTGTTAAACTTGTCTTTTGAGATTCATATCAAACATGTATTTACAAAACTTGACAACATGAAGAAACAACATCTTGATGGCATTACTTAGCGTGTTTGCAACTGCTAATGGCTGTAAATCCATTCTTCTGAAATTTCTTGGGGTCCGATTTTTCATGAAAGCAGTGCTTAATGTATTTGATACTTTGATTTTTCAGTTTCTTCAGTTGCACCTAGAACCGGCTAGTAGCAGTACTCTCCCTGCTAGTGGTAATGGGACCCTCATCCAAAAGTTGAGAGTTACTAATAGCCAGCATGGAAAGGTATTCTTAAATGTGTTTTTCCTTATACATGACCATCCTGTACAGCTGTTCTTGAATTCCATTTATTAGTTCTTTTCTGCTAGATTATCATCTTGGTCATTTATCTTGGGTATCGCCTGTTCTTGTGGATTTTTTTTTTCACTATAGATATTTTAATTTAATCACATGCCTTATGATCTATTTATGAAAGGGATGTTGATCCACTTATACTTAGCGGTAATATGAGAGACGTAGGTAGGTCTGCTTCCAGTAAGAAGTGCGTAGAAAAATTCCTTAATTCATAATGAGGGGCTACCAAAAATCTGGAGTCTCCCCTTAAAAATTTAACATTCTCAATACTACATCTATTATCAATAACATTAACAATATTTAAATCTATCAATTATGTTCACAATAACTGTGGCCATCACAAGACCTCCACAAATAACAATCAATGCTGCACATGATTACCAACTCACTTAGATGCTACATATCACAATGATTACTGCACACTGCATATTTTGTTTTCATCTATGTCATTTGTATGTTAGCATAATTTCTTTGGACTCCATGGAGGATGCTAAATCAATATTCTTATCTGGCCATGTAGATTGAGCACATTTTAGACAATACTTCTGCCCCATTTGTCTTAGAAGTATCCATTGGATATAGTAGTGGCTGACAAGTTATATTGGCTTTCAAGATTAACATATACTAAAATTGTCAAGTCGCATTGCATTTCTTTTTCATTTTGTTTCTTTTTTTTTTTTTTAAAAATAAAGACTTCTTGTTGAACCAAGTTAAATACTGAAATTGGCCATCAGTTTTTCCTGTATTGTCAACATCTGACTTATCACTGCAAAAACTACCTAGATTTGTGTCTAAAAGAGTCTGTTAACTTTTCACTGCTTTGTGGATAGTTCATAAAATTCACTGGGAATAGGGCACCACTATTTGATTACAGAATTAAACTTTTGTTTGTTAGTGTAAATGCCTGGGGACATGCACATACTTTATAACAATTGGACAAAATTCGGACATAATTTGTAAGTGCTTGCAATGAGATATTCTAATAAAAACATGAAAAGTAAATTATTTTCTTGACTTATCATTACATTACTAGATCTTTAAAAAAAAAAAAAATTCATCAGCATTTCATGTTTTTAGTTGGAGAATCTGATTGCAAGCATCTATGAAACTGAGCCTTAGTCATTTTTTTTGTTGGTAGTTAATAACAGATTTCTTTTTTGGTTTTCCTTGTTATTTAACAACCCCTAAATCCCAATGTTTTGTTAGGTTTTTTAGGCCGTCTGATTACACAATTCTCTCTTTTCAGAAATCTCTTGTCATGCGCATAAGAATAGCCTATAAGGTAGATGGCAAGGAGAAGCTGGAGGAAGGACAAATCAACAATTTTCCTCGAGGTTTATGAGGACAAATGATCAGGGATGATTGTGGCGATGCATGAGACCCTTTCCTTTTCCCTCATTTTATGCTCACTGGTGTAGTCTAAAGTTTCATTCCTTCCCGACAAGGGCGGTATGGTTCGATATCGATTGGGACCACTTTTCTGCTCAAACTCAAAATCGGTTTGGTGGGTTGACTTGACTGGCTTCACACATTTGATTTACATTTGTTTTTGTTTTCCCCTTTCCTTTCTTTTTTAGGTGGTTTGTGTACATTAGTGCAATATATTCTTGTATGAAAAATGTGGAAATCCAAATTTTGCCTTCTGAGGCACAGAGAGTTCATGTGTCACGTTGAGAACTTTTTGGTGCTTTCTACTATTTTGTTGGAGTTAAATCGCTAGTCATGTTGTTTGGGGTTATAGTGTTGTTGAATGCACATTGATCAATATGGAATTAGACGACTGGTATATTATATTTGATTTTATGTAACATTTTTTCTCTCAAGATAGTGAATTGTAATCCCATTCTGTCAGTATCCTTCCTGCTCAATTTCTGGCTATTCATTATCATCATCATCATTATCAATATTATTATTATTTAATCTACTACTTCTACAGTTCAACTATTGTCATTACTATTATCATTATTGGTTTAAAATTGACTGTACTGCTCAAAAGTGTATAGGTGGCACAAAGGGTATTATTATCAATTAGTAATTTATATGTTAAAATGTACAAATCCTCTCAAACTTTAGTCACTCTGTTAAAAAGTATCTTTAAATTTTGAAAAATGATAAAACATATTTTAAACTTTATGACTCTAATACACCTTATTGAAATGCCTAATAATTGTTTCTCCGGATTTCATAAATTACCTTTTCATTTCTCTAATCTTAACATCATTTGATAAGATGTGCAAAAAGATTGCAACCATGTCTTACATATGAGAATTTTTAGCCTAATTCGACCTGTGGTATATACATTTTATTTTATTTTATTTTATTTTTTAACTTAATGTAAAATTCTTGTTAGTATACATAAATACATTTCATATTTATATATATAAGTTAATATTAAAAAATTGATATAAATAAAATAAAAATTAAAGAAAAAAGATAATCTTTTTAGAAAATGAAAGACTCGGTCAAACTCGATAGACCTAACCTAGCCCGGCCTGGGTTTCATGGGAGCAAGTCTCGAGCCCATGTAACTAGGAAGCATGGACAGGACACGGGACACAACACAGATACGGACACGTCGAATTCTTAATTTTTACAAGACACGACATGACATATATATACAATATATAATATATAATATATTATAATATCAAGAAAAGATAATGAAAATAATCAAAAATTCATAAATACTGATTAAAACTTCAAAAATTGCAAATGGGGTCATATATATGTTCGTACTTCATATTCAAAAAATCATAAATGGAGTATTCTTTCTATGCATTATCAAAATATGTACTAGAATCTACGTATATATAAGTAAATAAGCATAATATTTCCTGAAGAATTTAGCTGAAAAGTCATTTAAAGATCGATTTTATTTTGTCCTCCACTATTGTTGTTGCCTTCAGCAATAAATATAACCCCCTCCAACTCCGGTTCATCAAACGGTGATAAGTGATGACGATGAACGACAGTGAACGACGACGAATGACGATGAACAACGGTGAACGATGGTGAGCAAAAGTTGTCAAGATAGTTTGTCGAAAGTAATATGAGAAAACCCAAAATTTCTTTTCTAAGTTAAAAAATTTACATTTAAGGGGAAGTTGTGTTGAAGCCGTGCCCAAACTATGTCGAGCCGTGTCCAAACCGTGTCCGAACTGCTAAAAATCGCTAAACTATCTCGACATGCCGAGACACATGTCTTACGCGTGTCTGTGTCCGACATGCCATTGAAATGGTATATCCGTGCTTCCTAGCCATATACACATGTATTAAGAAGATCGTGCCTTTGATTAAGTTTATTTTGTAAATAAAATGAAATGAAATATTTAATTTCTTGATATAATTTCCCTATCATGATTCATGAACATCTTATGAAACAAACTGATAGAGTGATAGTACAAGATTGTTTTTGTTTTGCTTGCTATCAACTATTACTACTATTATTTTATTATTTTTATTTCTTTTTTAAACTCAAAATCAGAAGTGCAATTTAAGACAGTCACATGGTGCCATAAATTCCAATCAAAACTTAAGTCATGAAGCTCTGAAATTTATGTACAATTTGCATAGATCCAAGGAGAAAACATACTATAAATAACAATTACATGATGAGAGTTTAATGTTATTAGCTGGCAGCTAGATAGGTAAGAGGATTGAGATTTGAGAAGGTTGTTGGTATGTTAGTGTTAGAGTTTGAAGAAGAAGATTAGTGACACATTAAGTTAGATTATTATATTGTTGTATAACAGTCCAATTTTCACTTAATACTTTACATAATTGTGCTGTCATCCAACACAAAATCACTCAACTGCCCTTTAATTTATGCTTAACCACCCTCCTAATTTTTAGTCCCCACCTCTCAAAAAACTATTCATTCTCTATTTATCATTCTTTCAAAGCTAAATAAGACAGACAGGCGTCATTACTCATTAGGTTGTATTTTGACTTTGTCTGAATCTCTCATATCAAAGAAAATATTAAACAAATACAAGAAAATTTAAAAATTTGTTAAATAAATAATTCAGGTTGTAAGAAGAGATTAGATATGATATGGTGTGGGGTATTATAGACAAGGTGGGTATACTGCCTATTTTGCATTCATAAAATGGCCCCACCATCCATCACAAACCACAATCTCCACTCATTTCCTTAATTAATAATTAGTATTAGTATTAGTATCACATTATTTTGTTTGGTTGAAAGCAGCACAACTGCACTGCCCTGATTTTCCCACCTCAACCAACTGAATTCATTTAATTGTATCCATTAATATGATTGAACATGTAAGTCATTTCATCAATTTTGTCACTAATCTAGTTAATCTAATTTATCAAATATCATGTATTGGATTCTTGATTTTGAGTATGAAAGGACTTTAAATAATGTTTAGACTAACTATTCTATTTTTGGAAGTGCCTACAAACTAATTAGAGAACTAATTACTATTCTTAACATTGGATACTTTAAATAATGTTAAGTTGCCTAAAAATAAAAATTAAGCCAAATTGTACGGGTTGTTTAATTGTATAAAATTTTAAAGACTTAAAATTAAATATTTTTTAATCTTTGAAAATAATCACTTCAAAAAAAAAATTACATCAAATGTTTTTAGCCCAAATTCTCTCTCTCACAGACAACTAATAACTAAACAAAATATAGTCACTTGTGCTCAATTTCCTTCAAATTTATATGTTAGTTTCGGATAGATTAAGTTGAACTTAATTGGGAGGAGTTTTAATTTAAGAAAAACTATTAAAAATTTGGGTGTTCAACTTTTAAATCTGATATATTTATTTTGAGAATTATAATTTTATATAAACACTTTTTGCACAAATTTGACTGAAAACAAGTGTATTTGAACAGCCGAATTCTTAGTTAGCCTTTTCATTTTAATACGTCTATTCTCTATGATTAGCAATTTAGCATGATAGATAATGATATCAAATTGGTTAAAACCTCATTTTGGTCTTCAAATTATAGGGTAAGTTTTATTTTGATCATAAAATTATTTTTTTGTTTTGTTTTGATCCTCAAACATTCACATTTATTTTGTTTTAGTTTCCAAAATATGATTTGTTTTTGCGGTTATTTATAATTTGGACAATTCACATGGACCATTTCTCTCTCTCTCATATTCATATATGTTTTAGACTTTTAGTAAATAAGTTGACAAAGAGAAAAAGAAATATTTTCATTCTTAGTTATAAATTAAAGATAAAAATCAATTACATATTTATCTTCAATTTGTGACCAAGAATTTTTTTTTCTCTTTCTGTCAACCCACTTATTATGACATATATGAGAAAGAAATAATCGATCTTAACTGTCTAGGTTAAAAATAACAACATAAATTATATGAAATCATATTTTTTGAACCAAAATGGAACAAATATAAAAGTTTGAAGACTAAAATAAAAAAATTAATTTTAGAACCAAAATAAAACCTATCTCATAAATGTTACCCAAAAAAAAAAAACCCTATCTGGACCAATGAATATTTGACCAATCAAATTTTATTTCTCAGCACAATCAACTGAATGTAACAGTAAAGTTTGTACCATTTTAGCATGTTTAGTGCTGTACAGGCAAGACTGAAAGAACTCAGTGGAAAAACAGTGAAATTTCAACCTGAGGAGGGCCTAATCTTCATTTCCAATATTACTTTCTCTCTAGGCAAAAGTACTAATTTCGTCCTCAAACTTTACACCAACTATCAATTTTGTCCCCAAACTTTTTTTGCTGTCAACTTCGTCCCCAAACTTTACATCAACTGTCAATTTCATCCCCAATCTTTTTTTGCTGTCAATTTCGTCCCTAAACTTTACATCAACTGCCAATTTTGTCCCAAATCTTTCACATTTTCGTCAATTTTATCCTTTGACTAACTTCTTTTAATAAATTAACGACAAACTGCATCATGTTTTTGAATCTAATTTAGGATTTGAGTTTCTTTTTCTATCAATTTTACATATATCGTTAGCCACATAGATTTTGTCATCAGTATTTGGCTAAAGTAAGAGCAAAGGATAAAATTGACCAAAATGTGAAAGATTAGGGACGAAATTGACAGCAAAGAAATATTGGGGACGAAATTGACAGTATGTGTAAAGTTTGGGGACGAAATTGACAGCAAAGAAAGATTGGGGACGAAATTGACAACAGGTATAAAGTTTAAAGACGAAATGAATACTTTCGCCTTCTTTCTATCATAGATACTTTGATGTCATGCACATGTAAAGTTTTTCAAAAGATAAATGTTTATAGTTAGTGGAATAAACTTGTTAATAATTAAAATAAGAGCACTCTCACATGACCCCACCATCCACCTGCTCATCATCATCATCATGTCCGGACACACTCATCATCAATCATCAGTCATCACAAAACTCAAGCCAAAATGGGAAAAGACAGCTTCAATGGAGTTTCAATGGAATCCTTCATTGTTTCTTTTGATCTTTTTCTTTTTTTCATTCTTTTCAATCCAAAAGCTCAAAAGGCCAAACCTCTACAGAATTCCAAAGCATCCAAAAAAACAAAAAGCAAAAATCCCTTATTTGACTTTACTTTAATCTTCGTACTCACTGCTCAGAAATTGCAAGTAAAGACCACTTTGTCACTTAAACACAGAAATCACATGGCACCCGGGGCCCACCATCACCTTCTATAGTTCTCATGCTTCACATAATCTGGTGTGCTTCGAACACTAAGTACTTTACTTTATTCTTTTCTTTCCCCTTTTCCTTTTTTCTTATAACTTGTGCAAAGCATATTATAACTTTCTAGGAAATACACAAGAACAGAAAAGAGCAACTTGTTAATTGTGGTCATCTTGCAAGGAAATTACCAAGTAACTGAAATAAGAGCAATAGTAAAATGCAACTTACATAAGAATTTTGTATGGAAAGTATGCTATGCCTCACCGACACTTCAGGATAATTCACACTCAGAGCTTACTCCCAGCTTAATTGTTTTGTGGTTTTAATCATACAATTAACAAACCTTTATCATATCGGTAATAAGAGTAACATCAAAATGTCGAAGAAGGACACAAATCAACAAATAGATTCATCCATTTATATATAAAAGTGGTCAAAATACAAAATATTTAGTAGTGGCTTCATGTACCTCGTGTTCTATTCATCCCTGGAAAATTTGCAGTGACAGTAGAAGAATTTCCTATATGTGTTACAGAGGAAGTTGGTAACTTATT
The DNA here is from genome assembly GCA_003254925.1 of Chamaecrista fasciculata. Classification (NCBI taxonomy): domain Eukaryota; kingdom Viridiplantae; phylum Streptophyta; class Magnoliopsida; order Fabales; family Fabaceae; genus Chamaecrista; species Chamaecrista fasciculata. The sequence goes on along the minus strand of QANZ01045227.1, from coordinate 89,676 downwards.
ATCCTTCTTAGACCATAGCCAGACCTTGGAAACAGAAAAACTTTCTCCTTTCCTTGCAATGTTCAGTTTTTTACCCTCAAAGTCTGCATCATTGTGAGCAGCTCGCACTTTCAATTGTCTCATGCTTCCATTTCCACCATCACCTCTGATATTTGGACGAAAAGTCACTCTCAAATCTGAATCAGCAACAACATACTGAAAAGACCCCATTGAATAGCATCTCCTTGCATCCAAATTACTGCTGCTGCTGCTACTGCTACTTTCTCCTTCATTTCTTCCAATTCCTTCTCTTGTGTTTGAACTTTTAAATTTTCCAAGTCTGACAGAAAACGCTCTTTTCCCACTCATAATATGATTCTCTGCAGGTTTGTGAGCAGAAGTACTACTGCCTGCAGAAACCCCATCTTCTTCTTCCCTTGGATCTTCAAAATCAAAAACTGGGTTTTCAAATGCAAATCCAGGTGAATACAGAGTCCCTCTACAGAGAGGACAACTTGAATTAGACAACAACCATGTGTCTATACAGTCAATGTGAAAGGCATGGTTACAAATAGGCAGTAACCTCAGCTTGTCCTGTTCTGAGAATTCACAAAGGCAAACAGCACAATCAAATGGCTCTTTCAAGCCTATTATCTCCTTATAAAGGAACACAGGGAGAGCATCTATAAAAGCCTGATCTAGTCCTGAATCATGAAGATGAAATAGCTGTTGTAACTGCCTCTGGTAAGCATCAGATTCAGACAAATCAGGGTATCTGTTGGATTGAGAAATTGATGAAGAAGATCTGTGTTTTATGAGGAATCTAACAAGCAAGTGAAGAAGGCCAGAAATGAAAAACACAATAGCCAGAACAATAATGATGAAAAGAACTGCAGGGCTTATTTTGTTGCCAGATGAAGAAGAAGAAGAAGAAGCTGAAGGAGGTGGGATTAACTGTTTCTGATAGTTAGAAATGTAAGGCAATGAAGAATAAGAAGGAGAAAGAGTAATAATATCATCATTGCTCTCAAAATGAACCAAAGACATTGTAGAAAATGGCATTCCAAATTAGAGACCAAGTCGCTTTCAAAGCCCAAAGCAGAGAGTGTCAACTATATCGCTTCCAACAAAATTTACAATGTTTGCTTCGTTTGGGAATCAATCCAACTCACACATTGTACAAAAAAAACAAGCAATAGGCACATTGTTTCTTGCAACCTAAACTTAAAAACAATGAAAATAAGTAAAAAGATATACCAATCGGCCTCAAAATCAATCTTCTTCTCTCACATGAACACGAAGATTCAGAGTGCAGCAAAAAAAAAGCAATAGGGTTTTCAGAAATGTGAAGGGATTTTGTTGACCTAACTCAATTGAAGAAGAAAGAAAGAAAGAAAGCTACCTGATGGGAAATCAAATCAGATGGATGGGATAGTTCATAGTCGTCTCTGTTTAAGCGAATTTTTCTGTGAAAGAAACCCTAATTATTATAATAATAATAACAACAAGAAGAAGAAGGTGTGGATTTTTTGTCCAATATGCTTTGCAAAATGTGAGTGTGAGAGAAAAAGTGAAGAGGAAGACCAGAAGTAAGAGGTAAGGTTCTAAAATCCAAGCTTTATGTGGACCCCAAAAGAAAGAATAAGAGAAAAATTATTTTTTAGTTCCTTAATTTATATTGAATTAACAAATCAATCCTTCAATAATCAAAATATGCAACTTTATTTTTAAAAGGCTTAAGTGCACTTTTGGTCCCAATACTATGACTAAGGTTTCAATTTGGTCCCATAACTATTTTTGTTGCAGATTTGGTCCCAAACCTTCGCAAAAAGTTTCACAGTTAGTCCCCTGGTCACTTCCGTCCAAATATCGCCGTTAATTCTGACGTGGCAGTGTGACTGGGATGCTGACGTGGCAAAATCAAATGAGATGGACTAAATTAGGATCAATATGTAACATTTCATAACTTCTCTATACTCATTCCACAATATCTACAAAAATGGACGGTGAAGATGAATCGAAGGGGAGGATGAGCTCGCGTACGATTCGCTTCATCTTTCTGGGCCTTGGTTGAGATTTCATGTCTGATTCGTCTTCACTCGAGGATGAATCGGTGGCGGCGCAGAGAAAATTAAGGAAAACCTCAAAAAAAAACCCCTCAAAATACCCAGAAATTGTGAAGAAAGAGAAAACGAGAATGGCAAATTCCTAAAACCTCAGAAAACGAAAGAGGAAAAGATCAGGTGAGATCCCCTCTGAGGAATAAGAAGAGATGAGAGAATCTTTTACTGTGATAGCCGCCGAAACACTCTACTCCAGAACAAGTCCTGCAAAGCAAAAAATCCGACCAGATTCAGAAAAACCGAAACATCATAGAAAGATCCAAAACCCAGAAAGAGGGTTTAAGGAAAAAAAAAACAGAAAAAGATAGAAAAAGAACGAACCTTTTTGATCTCAAACGCATCGAAGCCGTTGGGTTCACCAGAGATAGCATACAGCGAAGAGCAGCAGAAGAGAAGAGAATCAAGGAAGCAGAGAAAACAGAGAGCTTCAACAAATTTGATTAATAAATTTGATTTGGTTTTCTTGATCTTTGATTAATAAATGGTATCGGAGCTTTGGGTATTGGATCTGATTATGCTTGCCCTGCGTTTTTCAATTTGTTTTACAGCCTCAGTTCATTCGAATTCAAAAGTGTATGTGTATAGCATTCGATTATTCCCTTCGTTCTCGGCCGATCAAGATCCGAAGAAGACATCGATTCGTTTTCAAATCGCGCCGTTGAGGATTTAGGAAGATTGAATTGATTTTTGTAGATATTGTGGAATGAGTATAGAGAAGTTATGAAATGTTACATATTGATCCTAATTTAGTCCATCTCATTTGATTTTGCCACGTCAGCATCCCAGTCACACTGCCACGTCAGAATTAACGGCGAAATTTGGACGGAAGTGACCAGGGGACTAACTGTGAAACTTTTTGCGAAGGTTTGGGACCAAATCTGCAACAAAAATAGTTATGGGACCAAATTGAAACCTTAGTCATAGTATTGGGACCAAAAGTGCACTTAAGCCTTTTTAAAATATCACAATTGTTAATGATATGATTACTCTTTCAAATTTAAAAACCAAAAAAATATGAGGATGAATCTACTGCACTAGATTTAGCTATAGTAAGCCTACAATGTGAGATAAAAAACTCAAAACTCACCGTTTCAATAAACTGAAACTCACTTTATTGAAATTGAGTTTTGAGATTTTTGTCTCACACCGCAAACAAATCATTATAGTGGATTCAACCTTCAAAAAGTATAAACAATGAATCAAAAAATACACAATTTAATCATCAAAATGTACAAATTCAAGTATCAAATTTTTCTAGGAATTAAATCTTTGACAATTACGATATTTTAGGGATTAAGTCGTATATTTTGATTTTTCCATAATTAATTTTTATTCCAAAAAAAAGAAAAAGAGAAAACCAATTTTTTTTTATTCTTGAATTTGTAACTAATCAACGAATTAGTCTTTCAATAATATGAATGTACAACTCGATCCTTAAAATATCATTATCGTTAATAATTTAGTTTCGCCTCAAATTCAAGAATTCAAAAAAATACAAATTTAAGAACTAAAAAGTATAAATTCAAGTACCAAATTTTCCTATAGATCAAATCATTGATGATTGTAATATTTTAGGTACTAAGTCGTGTATTTTTTACTATTTAGGAACTGATTTGTTGATTAGATACAAATTCATGGATCAAAAAGTAATTTTTCTGAAAGAAAAAACAAAAAAAGTTTTGGAGCAAAATTGTCATTTTATACATGTTAAGCTTGTCCTAGACCCTAAACACGTGGCACTTTATTCGTTGATTAGTAGATCACTAGATTGGCCGTACATAGAGTTGGCCTTGTGAGTATTATTAACTAATAAGTATTTCTTTTTTCATTTCGTCACTAAGAAGTATGAATTATCTACAAACTAAATTGATTTTGTTTAAATTTAAAAATATAACAAAAATTAAACTTTTTTATATTTTTTATTCAATGGTTGTTTTGAATTTATAATTTCTTTTAAGAAACTCAAATAACTAAGGTAAAGAAATAAATGTAAACACCTGGATTCTTTATAACGCTCTCTCTTATGAGAGTCGAGTTTTTTCTCAAATTTCTTCTCGTAAGGGACCACCTCTCTCTTTCATGAGAAATTTTACCATATTTCATATAAGGGTTATCGGCCACATCTCCCAGCTTTAGCCTTCTGCGATGGTGCTCTTTTCTATGTGTCTTCTGCGACGGTGGTTTTCATGTCTAGGTGATTTTCAACGGTTGTCCTTCCTAGATCTATGTGCTCTCTGCTCGTGTCTATGTCTTTTCTGCAGCGGGTTTTGTGGCGGCGACGTTCTAGATCTGGGATCCCACGACGCCGATCTGGTCTAGTTTTTTTTGTGTTTCCAGTTTTTTAGATGGTTGTAGCTTTAGTTGGATCCCTAGATCTGTCAACTTGGCAGCTGATTGTCTTGTTAATTTGTCGGACACGAAGATATGTCCTCTTGGATGGATTGCAAACCCCCCACTTTTATTAGTTGATGTTTTGTCTAGTATTGTTGTTGATGTTATGGAGAGATTGAACTATTTTACTATATTTTTTTTTGTACTTTATTTGGCTTTGCCTTGTTTTTAAATGAATTATGTTTCAGGAAAAAAAAAACTCATGGGTCCTTTCAACTATAATTTATTTAAGAAGGGTTTTTAAAATATAAAAATAAATTAAAATTATAACTAAAATCAGACTAAAAAAAGTTAGACAAATTGATTTATGTACAAATAATATATCAAAGTGAGGGAACCTTTGTGAGTTTTTATATATAATATACTGGTATATTTTGCATATCTTAACCAACATATAAAAACTATTTGAAATTTATAATTAAACAAAATTAAAATCTATCTAAATACTTTATTATATTTCATACTAATAAGAATATTCATTTTTTATAATTTTTTATTTTATTTTAGTATGTTATACTTCATCTTTTATAGACATAGGGAAGGAGACTCAATCTTAGTATCTGGAATAAAATCAGTCATACATTAAAAAAATTGCAGGATACTAAAAAATAACAAAGAATTAGAGACCATTAATTTAATAATTTTTTTTTGAAACGACGATTAATTTAATAATTAACACATAGAGAAATTTCATTATAAAAAGATTTTTTAATAGTATGGGCGGCATTTTTAATTGATACAAATATGTCATTTGAATATAATATATTAAAATCTGCATAATTCATTAACAACTTATTAACAAGTACAAAACAAGATCTTATAACTTTCTGAGGCAAGTTGTAACCTCTTTTTATTTATTTATTTATTTATAAATTTTCTGAGAAAGATTAATCATCTTTTGCTTGCAGGAGACAAAGAATATTATAATAGATGGAACTGGGAATCTCTTGCTTTTGAGAAATCTGCCCAATCCACCTGATTTGATAGTAAACAAAAATTATATTATTTCATTGTTTCATATATCATAGGGTTAATATTCAATAATAATTTATCAGTTTCACTTCACCCTTTATTTTCCCTAATTATGTAGTCTACTTTTTATTGATTTCTTGCTAAGTAGATAACTATTTGTTGAATATTTTTGTTATATTAAAATTTTTAATTATGTGACTTTTGAGAATTTTAATTTAATAGATAATTATTAGTAACTACTATAAAATAATAANTTTTTTTAAATTAAATAATATATAAAAAATAAATATAATTATAATCACAGTAAATAATTAAAAATTAATAATTTATCATTAATAATTAATGTTACAATACAATAATTTATATAGATGTACTAAAAATAAACAATTTTTGAGGGACTAAATAAATAGTGGAGGAGAAAAGGAGGCATTCACCTATTACAAAGATGGTGCAATTTGATTATTTTTTTTTTATCGCTCTCAGTCTTGAGAGAAAAACACATTCTTCGAATAGAAAGAAAAAAGATGAAAAAAAAAAACTACGCTTGCTGAAGGTAAATTTTGTGGAAATAAAACAATTAATTCCTTTTGTTGTGTATCCCTGATTAATGCAATCTCATGTGATTCAATTTTAGATTGATAGTATTAAGTAAAAGGTTATACCTATACTTATGGGTTAGGTCAACTCTACTCCACTAGTATCAATAGGCGACATGGGGGAAGATGATGATTTTCTTTTTTGAAATGGGAAGATGAAGATGAAGATGAAGATGAAGATGAAGATGGTGATGTTTGAACGGGGGTTTAGGGTTTAGGGTTTGGGGTTATTAATATTTTTTTATTTCAATTTAGTCCTTGCGTATGAATTTAGTCCTAGAAAGATTCATAGATTAAGGACTAAATTGGAATGTTTGGAAGAGTTTTGGGACACTTTACAATTTTATTTGGAGGATTTAGGACTAAAATGAATGAAGATAATGAAAAACAGGGGGAATTGAAAATAATGGGATAAAAATTGATCTGAGACCTAATTGCTCAACTCAGACTTGTTTGTAAATTTATATGCTGATGTGGCATCTAATTACATATGTGGCAAAGTTTTTTTTTTCAGTATAACGGATGCTGGCGTGGCAGTTAACAGTCATGTCAGCAAATAATGGGCCACATCATATTCTGTTAGTGCCACATCAGCTTTTTTGTAACCCCAATCTAACAGAGGGACCTATCTATATAACGTTTTAGGGATCGAGTTGCAAATTTTTGACCATTCAGGGACCTATCTGCCATCGCCTGCAAAATTCAGGGACCAACTTGCTAGTTTACTCAAAAAATTATTATATATGAGCTTAATGATATTTATATTAATAAAAATATTTAACTTAATTAACAAAATATCAATTTAATTCATATTTTATGTACTTTTTGATATGAAAAAATTGAAAAATATAATAATAAATATTTTATATAATAAAAATAATATTTGATAATAAAAAATATAAATATATATAAAACAAAAATTTTAAAATAATATAAAAATTGGGCCGGGCTGGGTTCACAAAACTTGAAGCCCGGCCCCATTTTTGATCTGGTCCGATTTAATTTTTCTTTTTAAAATCAAGTCAATCCAATCCATATTCACTCCTAATTACTAGCTAGCAATTTATTTATTTATTTACATTTTATAGATGAGACTAGCTAGCAATTAACGTAAGCGTTGAGACCGAATAACGTGGAGAACATGGCCAACCAATATCATCATCTTTAAAGGCCCCTGTCGCATTATTACCCAAAAAAAAAGGCCTCCGTCGCACTTCTCAAATTTTGAAGCATTATTGCAGTAAGTTGGTGTCATTTCTGGCTACCCTATATAATAAGTATGCTAACCGAAATAAATAAATAAATTAAATATACAAGGTTTTTAAAATCCAACAGTAATTCAATCGGTCGTAGTAGCGATTTAAGGTTCAATAGTTTATTAGAATTTAACAGGATCGAACCGTTAATAATTAAATATATATATTTAATTTAATATAATAAAAATATATTAATAAATATTAAAAATATATAATAAATTTAGATCGGGTGTAGGATCGTAGAAGGATATTATATTAATAAAATATTAAAAATATATAATATATTAATAGTAAACGATCTTGTAAGACAATTTCTAGTTAAATCGGGTGTAGGATTGTTATTTTGCTCGTAAGAACTCTGTAATTTTTTTTGAAGTTTTTTTTTAAAAGAAGGTCCAACACGCTGTTTTGGGATTTGTTTTTCAAGGTCTAAAATGCTCTATTTTAAGCACCCAAAAATTGAAAACCCTAAGTTTGATGTTCAAATATTGAGTTTAACTTGTAGTTCTTCAGGATGTGAACATATAATTGGAGTACTTTTGAGAGGGTAAGAAACTTTAAACATGACTTCTTTTTTTAGAAATCTTATTATTTTATTCTCTTTCTATAATTAAGTTAATTATTTATAACTATTCATTATTTATGTTTACACGAAGAGAAGGAATCCTATGATTCAAAAAAAGATGAATGAGTTGGTCTATGTTTTATTTAATAGGAAATTGAAAGGGAAAAGAACTATAAGGGAGCTTAACAACATAGAAGATCTGTTTTCTGATGATGAATGGATCACTGAAAATAATGAAGAAAGAGATGACGACATAGATGAAGGAGAATATGAAGTCTTTGAAGTTTAAGAAGTAAAAAATGTTGAACCTCGTGGCACTGTTGATGATTCGGAGATTCCAATGGATGAAATAGAAATGAGAGACATTGATGATGATGATTTTGATATGTGACATATGGATGAACTTTTTGATAATGGTGTTCTAAATTTGTAATGTTACTCGTGGTTGTTGCCTTGTTTTTGTTAGTTTTTTACTGAACTTATGATAAACTTTTTAGACATCTTGATAATTAGTTAATTACATCTTGAGACATGTTATAAAATGAATTTATGACTTATGAACATTTATATATATATATATATATATACACACACACACATAGATAGATATTAGTAATTGTTTATATGATCTATATAATATTTTTTAAGGAAATTCATAAGATCTTACGATCCTTGATCTGATCTTACGATTCGATTTATCTTATTCTCTTCTGATCTTGAGTAAGATCTCGATCTTGACAACCTTGGTCATTATTGTCCTCAAATTATAGAGTTAGTTTCATTTTGGTACTCAAACTATTTTTCCTCCTTTTTGGTCCTCAAACTATTTTTTATTTCATTTTGGTCCTCAATTTTTTTTTTTCCGTTTTGGTTCCCAAAATGTGATTTTATTTGATTTCTATCGTTATTTCCAACCTGGACAATTGAGATGAATTGTTTTTCACTTATATGTGTCAGAATATGCGAGTTGACAAAGTTAGAAAAAAAAATCTTCATTTTTAGCCACAAATTTGAGATAAATTTATGTTTGATTTTTCTTTCAAAAAGTGAAAAATTTTCTATCATTGTGAAATTACTTATTATAAAATTAAGGACCAAAATGAAATGAATTTATGGTTGATTTCCCTTTTAAAGAGTGAAAATTGTTCTTTCTCTCTTTACCAAATCACTTATTATAAGTTTGAGTTGGCAAAAAAAAAACTTATTATAAGTTTGAGGACAAGGATGAAACATATATGAAAGTTTGAGGACTAAAACAGAACAAATGTGAAAGTTTGAAAACCAAAACGAAACAAATGTGAAAGTTGAGAACTAAAATGGAACAAAAAATAGTTTGAGGACCAAAGTGACCATTTAACCAAAAATAAAGGTTAAAGGGTCATTTTAGTCCTAAATGTATGCCTTAATGTTCATTTTTGTCTATTATGTTCCAAAATGTTCAAATTGGTCCTAAATGTTAGCAAAAAATTTCATTTTGGTCCCGAACTATTGAATATGGCTCGTTTCAAGTTCAAACATGACAATTTTAAAACTACGTATTGTTCTCAAAGAGTACTTTCTTTATCCAGTAGGGGACGTTATCAAACGAGGTCAAATCAGTCCTAAAAGTAGACCGCTCGTTTCATAGTTAAACAAGTAAGGTTGATCATATATATCTCTTTTGTTTCAAATTTAAATACGACGAATTCAGAGCTACATGTTCCTCTTAACAAGTCTTTTGAACTTAAAATGAGAGACGAGAGAAATATGACAAAATTCAATAGTTTGAGACCAAAATGAAATATTTTACCAATATTTAAAATCAAAATGAAGTATTTTGTCAATATTTAAGACCAATTTGAACATTTTAAAACAAAAAGGACCAAAATGAACATTAGAATATACATTTAGGACCAAAATGACCCTTTGACAAAAAAAAAACCCCAACTTTGAATAATTGTATTCGTTTCAGAGTTCTTCATAGAAAAAGAAATAAAAAACTATGTAATATTCTTGTCCTAATATATGAATATTATTCTTCTTCAACTGATGGTGAGTTTATGGTACAACTGTTCTGATACTAATTAATATTTCATGTCCAAATCCCCAGTTATTTTAATCTTGTTGTGCTTATTCATGTAAATATGAACGCAACGACGACTGGTTTTTCTGGTTTATTTTATTGTTTCTTATGCGTCGACTACTACAGTGCGTTGATTCCAATTCATGTTCATCAAGTCTTTCGTTTACTGTTCCATCTTTTTTGGTAACTACTATTCCATTATATATATATATATATATCTTATATTATATGGCTCCATCCCTTTCTGGTCGTCTATGTTTAAAACTATAGTCTATGAAATTAAAAATAAGAAAAAATTTACTATTTGGTCTCTCTTTCTTTACTAAGTTAACAATTTAGTCCCTTATTTATTCTACATACATATTTGCGTGCCCGTTAGGGCATGCAAAACCCCTAGTATATATATATGCAAGTCTAGCTGGGTTTGGTAATCAGATAATTATTGGTTGAAAAGTTGAATTGTGTTTTATATCAAAATTAATACATGCGTAACGTACTATCGAAAATAATTTATAATTATAATAATAATAGTAATCGATATTAAAAAAGTAAGATGAAAATTTTGCAGTGTGGATGATTGTAGGGTAACATATATATCATATATGATTTTTTTAGGTATGCACTCTTCGGTTGAGACATTAATTATTTCAATTCAATATAATGCATCTCCCGTTTTCTGTTTCTCATGGCAGATAATATTGCTACAAGCACTGCTGGTTCCACTGCTTCAGATGATTTTTTTTTTACATATATTTTTATTTAAAAACGTGGTGGTTGACATATATGGAAGGCCAAATACTTACATTGGTCCTAAAAGTATGAGGGAAATTTTAAATTGGTCCTATGACTATACAAATTTGTTTCAAATCAATCCTATAATTTTTCTCTCTCACTTAATTGAGACATATGCAAAAGTTATTATCTCATTCAAATATAGTCGTAGCTTTATAGATGTTAGTCAGAATGCATAAGAAAAATATACCAAGAGATGGTGAATTAGAAATTAAAACTTTTTCTAAGTTAAAAACGAGTTTTAACACAATTCCTTAAAACAATCCCTCTAATATAAATTCCTCAGAACAATTTCTTCAAACAGTTTCTTTCCTGAACAGAGTTTCTTAGCAATAACAACTTAACTTAAGAAAACAGTTTCTCAGTGAAAACAGTTCCTTTTATCAAAACAACTTCTTAACCAAGTTGCTAACGAAAGAAAACAGTTCCTTAACTCATAACAGATAAATGCGGACATATAAAGGAGTAAGGATAAGGAATAACGACACAACTATACTGATTCAGAATAAGATACTAGTCCTCGACAAAAGATTTTCTCTTAAGCCTACGTCTAGTCCCCAAACACAAAGTAAGAGATTTTATATTATTGCTGGGCAAACTAACCAAATTACAATTGGCACTCAACCACTCACGGATCACCACTAGGGTTTCACACTTTTACAGTTTCCCAAACCACAAGTCCTCACGGGTAACAACAAGGTTCCTCACAACAACTCCTCTTATAGTGCAACCACTCACGGATCACCACTTAGGGTTTCACAACAACTGAGGGTAGGCAACCTATTACCACTAGGAGGTATACGAACGAATCAGACAGTTTATCATGAAGTATATAGAAGGGTTCTCTCACAAAGAGATAGGATCACACAAAGTGATAGTCACCATGACTAAATTCCCACAAAGGGCAACTTCAAATAATATTCTTTTCAGCGAAAATTAGGAGCTTGAACTTTTGAATTCTTCAGCTTATATAATCGAGCAGCTCAGCAGCTTCTTAAGGAATGTTTCTCCAGACTTGAATACTCCAACAACTAGGAACAATAAGATCTTCATGAAATTTTTCACAAAATTTATTCCAACAATAGAGTTTATCACAAAAGAATTTTTCATTAAAAGTATAAATTAATAAATGGCCAAAGTGCGAATTTGGTCCTATAACTTTGTTCCAGTTCCCAAATCAGTCCTATATCTTCTTTTGTCTCGAATTTGATCCTGTATCTATAATTTAAAATAGACGGAGGACTAACGATGGGAGGTTTTCAAAACATATGGGACCAAAATTCGGACAAAAAAAATATAGGACTGATTTGGGACCTGGAGCAAAGATACAGGATCAAATTCGAGACAAAAGAAGATATAGGACTGATTTGGGAACTGGAACAAAGTTATAGGACCAAATTCGCACTTTGGCCATTTATTAATTTATACTTTTAATGAAAAATTCATTTGTGATAAACTCTATTGTTGGAATAAATTTAATGCAAAAAATTTAAAACCTACTAGAAAATACTCCAAACTCACTGGAAAACGTACGGAAATCGCCGAAAAACTCAAGAACTCATCCAAAAACCTCAATCCTTACTGAAATCTCATTTAAATAATTTCCCTCAAATGCTTTACGAAAGAATTTTCGAAAATCCGAATTTTCTTCTATCACCACTCTCCTCAAAAGTTTGGATTTTCGAAAATTATTTCTTAAAGCATTTGAGGGCGATTATTTGAGTGAGATTTCAGTGAGGATTGGGGTTTTTGGATGAGTTCTTGAGTTTCTCGGTGATATCTGTACGTTTTTCGACGAGTTTGGGGCATTTTCCAGTGGGTTTTAAATTTTCTGCGATTTCAGTTTTGTTTCCTCTGTCATTTGCTTTAATTTGTGTTGTTTTTGCATTTCTATTCCATATCATGAAGAATTCATGGATTAGGGACCAATTAAGATGTAAGGTTTGAGAATCTTCATGCATGCTCTTTCACATTCATTTTGATAGTCAGGGACTAAAGTGAAAGGGACTTGAAGTTTTCAGGACTAAACTATAATTTAAAATAGACGGATGACGGGAGGTTTTCAAAATATATGGGACCAAAACTGGGGCAAAAAAGGATATAGGACTGATTTGGGACCTGGAGCAAAGATACAAAACCAAATTCGAGACAAAAAAAGATATAGGACTAATTTGAAAATTGGAACAAAGTTATAGGATCAAGTTCGCACTTTAGCCTTAATAAATTCTTTAGATAGTCAATGACTTAAAATTTTTTGGCTATGACCGATCACCCTAAATCTTGTATGTACTCCAAAATCATTGACTCCTGTTAGTTAAAAATCAAGAAGGGGTAAATTGATTATTTAAGAACTTTTAGATTCTTTTTCAGATTTTATCGAATTCCTTATAAAGCTCAGTTTTCTACAACACAGATATAAGGAAGCAAAAGATAAGAGAGTTAAAAAAAAATCATATAAGCATATATATATATATATATATAGTGGTTTAGACTGAGATTACTCTAGCATGCAATAAGATATATATATATATATATATATTTTAATAACTTTGAGTATGAAGTATATAAGTGCTAATTATAACTCTAAGCGTGCACACAATACAGGTTGGGTTTTGTTGGCCGAACTTGGGACTCGACCCCATGAAGGTTAAACCGGGCGAGGTTTGGTTGGGCTAAACCAAGTTAATTTTTATTTTATTTTTTAAATTTTTATAAAAGTAATTTAATTGATTTAGCAACGCCCCCTTTCTCCTCAGATCTCTCTATTTCTAGCTTCTTCTAATCAATTTCCTTGAAAATGGAATCCTCAATGTATCAAACGATACTAGCAGATCTTATTTTCTTCCCATCCCATCCTCATTTTAAAGACTTGACTCTGGTTCATGTTTCTCCTTCTCTATCTTCTCCATTCTCACTTTTGTCCCTGGATACTCCAAGCTCAATGGTCATGGCTTGGCGTTCACAGTGTGGACCTCAACAATGGAAAAAGGACCGACACTACTCGCTCTATCAGTCGCCTTATGGTAGCTACACTTGCTAATATTTTTTATTGGTGAGAGTATGTCGAAATTGCAACTTTTCAACATCTGGAAACTACAAAACTCGCCGAACTCACATCTCCTCTGGCAATGAGTAATTACTTGGTCTCAACTCCCTCTCTGTCAAACAGGTCATCCATTCTTTCCTTATGCCCCTGGTTCAATGACAAAAACATCCTTCCGATTCTTTCTTGGTTCTTTAGCTTCTTCCCTTCCGATGTTTCCCAAACCACTTTCTTCTGGGTTAACTTTTCCTCCCTCTCAACAAATCATCTTAGTCCTAGTATCTTTTACATATTAGGTAGATTTTGCCAAAAATTTGTTCTCCATTACTCAATCATCTTAATTTGTTCCATTATCAATATCACCTGCACTAATCTTAACTTCGTTTTCAACCAAAAAATAGGGATTGAACAAGAACCTTTTCTCTTTCCTCCATCTTATCGTCCACCAATATTCTCAAATGATAATCCCTCCAAACTCATTTCGAATTTCAAACAATCCTGACAAACTTGAACCTTTGCCCAACCCAAGAAACCCCACAAAAAGCTAACCTTCCCCCAAAGTCAGGCTTTTAAAAATCCCAAAAAAAAAGTCCACCTTTTATAATAGGAAAAGACAAAATTTTCCCCTTTGATGTTTTCTCCTATTACACTAAGGTCCCTCAAACAAGACATCTTTCTCTTTTAGTTTTAATCCACATCATACACAACTTTATTCATAATGGAAATATCCATTCCATCTATTTCCAACAGTCTATCACCATCCAAAATTTCTTTCTCCAAGGCCTCTTCCTAACAAATCCATTCTTCTTTGTCCAAACCTTCAAACTTTCCTTATCTTTGAGCCTCTTCTCTTCCTTAGCTCTAAACCTAAGGGCTCTGTTAACACTAGCTCATTTATCAGTATCTTTCATGAACGGGTAAACTCTCATGGCTTAGACTTTATCAACGTCCTTGAGACTAAGATATTACTCAACCATGCTTATGGTTCACTTCCCTCACAACTAGAAGAAAAAAAGAAGAGATCCCAGAAGACCCCCACCTAGTGACTTTGTTTTCTTCATCTCTTTGGCTGTATCTTTTTATGTGTTGCCTTGCTTATGCTTATGCTTCTGTTTTGTTATGTTTTATCGTTTAGTTTACTGTTTTGTCTGGTTATCTGTAATTGTTGGACTAAAATTCAATATCAAATAGTTTTTGATTATTTACAAAAATTTGTTTATCCTGAGGTCTGCGCTGCAAATGTTCCTTAGGTTAATACTTCAGGATCCTTTAGCGCAAAGCAAGTTTTAAATTAGTCACCACGTGCTTTAAATTAGAATTGAAAATGTGCTTCAATCTTTATCTGGAAACATTTGTATCAAAGGCACAATTTTATATCACTAATGCGCTAATAAATCAGATTTGCCTAATTGTTTCTTATCATCATTAATACTGAATATTTCTATATCAGGAAACAATTTGAATAAATAACATCAGAATCATTCCTTTCCATAATAACATGATATCTGTCCACGATTTCTGATCAATTACATTTAAGCTGCATACACTGATTTCATTATCCTTTATTGCAGGTCAACCAAAAATCAGATTTTACATTTATACTTGATTAACAAAATTCAAGGAAATGCCAAACTTTGTGCTGCTGCTGCTGATATAAGTCCAAACGGCTATTTCCCTTCCACTATAAAAAGGATGAGAGCTTGAAGCAAGAAGACTCTGATCGTAAAAGCTAAAAAGTGCTATTGCTGTGTGCATCCTGAGTGATCGTCCTGAGTATTGCTGTGTGCAATTTCCTGGAGCTTTGTGCTCATTGTTCTTGAGTGAAATCTCTTAGAGATAAATCTGAAAAAGAAAAATTGTAATTTGTGAGTTTAGTGTGAGGAAAATCTTCAAGGAGGTAAAAGTGAGCTTCTAGGGTGAAACCTTGTAGAGGTGAGCCGTGTGTGGTTCCGTAGGAAGCAATATCCTGAGAGACTGTCCTTGGAGTGGTTTTTGGGTTAAGTTGTAAAACCTTGAGAGGTGATCCCAAGCTTCGTGCAGATTGTATTGAGATACAATATATATATATATATATAGACCTCTAGCTGGTTGGTTAGAGGTGTGGATGTAGGATAAGGGAAATTTCCGTATCAAGGATCATACCCTTATTTGAACCACTAAAAGTTCTTGTGTTGCTGGTTCTTTCCTTAGCTCTTATAATTATTTTTTCTGTATTCTGATCCTTGGTTGTTGTCCTGCGTTTTCTATATTGCAAACCTCTTAAAAATATTTCTCAAAGCGAACCAGATTCAGTTCTTAAGGAAGTAATTTTAAAAGAACCTTGACTTTTATATCTTAAGGAAACAATTCATTTCTCAAGGAAAGTGTTTCAAAGGATTAATTTATTTACAAGAAAAATCTTTAAAAATCCAATTCACTCCCCCTCTTGGGCTATTTTCACTAGCATATTTTCTAACAGTAATGTTTCAGTTATGTTGATTTAATATATTCCCCTTTTTACCAAAAAAAAAAAATCACCCGCAACTAGGTTTACGTCTCACACAGTATGATAACAACCCAATACAACACACTAGCTAGAAGCTAAACTAGCAGTTACAATTTTTTCAACATCAAACTAAGAGGATCACCACAGTAGTTTAATCCAAGATGCTAAATTTAATTTTCTAGGAAGATCACAAAGAAGAGAGTAGAAATAGTTTGCTTCTCACAAAGTTATTGTTATACAGACTATTGACACACAACTTAATTATATGAAGATTGAAGCTCAGAATATCAAAATACATACACAGTGATCTCATTAGACTTTGAATGGAGAGCATCTTCATCTTTTATAGGTGAACCAGGAAGTACATAGCCGCCATTACAAGCAAATCTTTAATGGTCCAATGCAGCTTTGAACTTCTTGAAGTACCATATGACTTGATGAGACGAAATCACAATGAATGGTCTAGTGCTTGAACACATTAAATACTTCTTATTTGACTTCTCGGCTCACCCTTCTCTATCTATGAGTGTCACCTTGGCCAACACACTTAGGGTTTGTTTGGATTGAGGATATTGAGGGAGAAGGGAGGGGGAGGGGAGAGGTTTGAGACCTCTTTCTCTTGTTTGGAAACAAGGAGATTGGAGAGGAAGAGAATGAGGGATTAGCTATTAATCTTCATTCCTCCTTCTTCCTTCACAAATTACAAATTTCCTAAATTAGGGTATTTTAGAGGAGGAGCTACTTCTCCAAACAAAGGAGAGAGCTTCCCTCCTCTCTCCCTCCCTCCCCTCCCCCTCCATGAATCCAAACAAACCCTTTGGATAGTAGGAGGGGGAGGGAAAGGAAGAGATTGGAGAGAGAGGAGGGAAGCTCTCTCTTTATTTGGAGAAGTGACTCCTCTTCCAAAATACCTCAATTTGAGGTATTTGTAATTTGTAAAGGAAGGAGGAGAAAGGGGAATTAATAAAGGGGAGATATCTCAAACCTCTCCCTTCCCCCTCAAATCTCAATATCTTCGATCCAAACAAATCCTTAGCTTGCTAAAATTATAGACAAGCTTTAATTTCTTTTATTTCTCAGCCTTTTCCATGTAAGCTTTAATTTCTTTTATTTCTCAGCCTTTTCCAAAAAGCCTTTTCCATTTGCCAGCCGTTTTGGAACTTTTTGTGGTCATTCTTGCAAGAGATAGTTTCTCCAGAGAATCCTTTCCTTAAGTCTTAAACATTCATGCAACACACAATAAGCGTTGGAACTAGGAAGTAGGAATTATGTGATATACCATATAAGAGAAAAAAAAATGCAAGAAAAGTTGGTAAAAGGTGAGAGTAACATGTGAGAACACAAATCAATAAAATTTCAGACACGGACCATTTTGTTAACCTTTTTGTCATTATCAAAAATAATAATTATTTAAACGAAATATTCAATTAAAAATTCATATATAGTAGTAATTAATTACGGACCTGTTTGATTATGTTTTTAAACACAGTTTTCTACTTTTTAAAACTAAAAAATAAAAGTAAAAAACTTGTCTGATTTCATTATTCTTTTACAAGTTCTAAAATTCAAAAAACAAAATACTACTTTAAAAAGCTAAAAAAAAAACAGAACAATTGAAACATGTTTCGATTTTAATTTTTCTTTTTTCAAAAATAGGCGGTGGGGAGATAGTAATTATATGTAACTTTTTCTTCCTTTCAAATGGACAAATGTTTGTATCATTCCAAAAAAAAGTTAGGCGACCAATCAAACACTTTTTTGGTTCTTTTATTTTTGAATAAATTGCACTTTGGTACCATGTGGTTTGACCCTATTTCACTTTGGTACCTTGTGGTATTCTCCATTAATACTTTGGTATCTTTTGGAGTTATTTTATAATTTTAACCATAACAAATTTTGCAAAAATTACATATTGACCCCAAAAAATTTTCAAAAAATTACAAATAGTTAAAATTTATTATCTTTGGTATCTAGGGACTAAAATGAAAATTTTAAAAAAATTTGGGGTCAATATGTAATTTTTTTTAAAATTTATTATAGTTAAAATTATAAAATAGCTCCAAAAGGTACTAAAGTGTTAATGGAGAATACCACAGGATACTCAAAGTGTCAGGTTTCAAATCATAGGGTACCAAAATGTAATTTACCCTTTATTTTTCAAACACTCTTTAAGATAGATTTATCAAACAATTTTTTTTAAATTTTGTTTTGGAATACCTTTTTAAATATAATTTTAGGTGTTAGCAGTTCAATTATTCATATTTTTTAACTAAAACACCTTTTAATGGTCACACAATCTGCTAGATTTCGTTGCTTTTTGTTTCTCGGCTGCATTTGCTTTAATTTTTCTCAAGTATTCCTGAGCTGTTTTGTGGGCATATCAAATTTTCACCCTTTCACTACGGGATACATATTTTTTATTCGAGATATTTTATATGAAGACCAAATCACAAAAAGCCACATGTTCATTTAGTTAAATCATCAATCCTAGTCATATTTCATAAGTCAAAATCCTATTTTTATCCCTCAAGTTTACTCAAAATTCTAGTTTTATCCCTCTACAATTCTCTTCTCTGATTCTTCTTCCTTCCCGTTCTCATCAATGGCTTCCACGAACAGTCTCTTCTCTCCTTCCTTCACTCTCCGCCACGTCGTCGGAGCTTCTGATCCCCTCTTCCTTCCTTCTCTCTTCTCTCTCGAAACGCCATCTCCCGGAACATGTAAGACGCACACGCCTCTTTCTTTTCTCTGTCCCACTCACTTCTTCTCTTGGGTCCCTTTGATTTCGCTTCAATGTCTCATATGGTTGAATATGTATAGAATTTTTGCAACAAATCTAGATCTTGAGATATTCTCCCTTCCTGTCCGTGCTAGCACATAAGAATCTTGTGGGTTGGAAGCGCAAAAATTGATGAGATAGGACAGAGAACCCATCCTTCAAGTGGGTTTTCGATGGTATATGCTTGGATTTGCTTAAGCTCCTTAAGAGATGTACATTTGGGTATGAGAGAGAGAATTTGGGGTAAAGGGAGAAGGGAAGGTTTGGTGTTTCTTGGCGTGTGTGTGATACGTTTTGGAGAAGAAAGTGGGTTTGAGAATCAGAGAAGAGAATTGTGTAGAGGGATCAAAATAGAATTTTGAGTAAACTTGAGGGATAAACATAGGTTTTTGACTCATGAAATATGACTAGGATTGATGATTTGGAAGCCAATTCAGTATTTAACGGTGACACGTCATCACTTAATGGCCACATCATCAGACTAACTGACGGTTAACAACTCAGGGACCAAAACATAGCCAGAAGTAAAATTGAGGGACTGATTCGTATTTTTCTACAATTCAGGGACTAAATCATTAACTCAGTAACAATTGAGGGACCAAAAAGTAAGTTTTCTCATTCTGAATTTGTCAATTTGGTCCGTACATGCCAAGGGTTTGTTAGGGAAAGAATGCATACTAATGGTGGATGGCAAAAGAGACACAAAAGAGATGCATAGAGTCCCAATAGCTTTCTTCTCCTTCTTCTTTATCAGATTTTTGTTGTTAATTTGCTATATATATATATATATATTATGACAAGTAGAGGCTAGACCTCTAATATAACTAAGGAACATTGTGTAGAAATAAGTTTGAACTTATTATGAGTTTTGATTCTATCTCTCATTTTACTTTTTATTCTCTTGAATGAATTATATTTAGAGGACCCCTAATTATTTTTCGTTTTTGTTGAATTTGATTAACTAGACTCACATTTGTAAATGTTAGATGTTTAGAATAGTAACATTATTTGCTTTGAAGATGAATTTATATTATCTCTGTTTTTCAAAGTGTGAGAAGATAATCTCTAATTTAACTATAACCATTGAGATCTAGTTGAATGTGACTTTGTTTATCTTTTGTTGTTATTGTTTTTAAGCCTTAGAACTGTTTTCTTGAAAGTTTGAGAAACATGAAGGCTTCGTTTGGTAGGGGAGAAAGGAGGTATGTAAAGTAAAGGCACGGATTCCAATGCTTTCAGGTGTTTGGTATGGTAATTTGAGCTATGTAAAGTGGATTACAATGGAAAGGCATTTACATTACATAAGCCATTTTTCTTTACTTCACATTTCAGATGTAATCCAAGTCTACCTAGAGAAATATGGTACAATTCCTAATTTGCCCCTCTCACTCCCATCCCATCTTCTTCCCCTGATGGTGACCGGCGGCGGCGGACGACGGCACCAGCAACCATGGACGACAACTCCGACCATCGTGGACGGCGGCGCCGGCAACCGTGTACGGCGGTGGGCGGCAGTGGTGGTCTTGTAGTGGTTGTGGGAAGGGCATTTTTGTCATTTTCTTTCCATATCTATTTTACTTTCCCTCCCCTACCTTTTTATACCAAATACTTTCAATCTTTACCTACTTTACATTCCCTCAACTACTTTTCCTTTCCCTCACAATCTTTCCCTGGTAAAACCCTTTCCTTTACTTACCCTATACATACCAAACGAAGCCGAAGGGTTGGACATTTCCATACTTCTGAAATTTATGGAGATTTTGATGGATTTTAACTTTTTATCAAGTTAAGTGAACTTGAAATGATAGAATATCTTGTCAATATTGATTAACTAATAAGACTCCATGTCAATACAAAACCTAATTAGATGTTTTTATAATTTGAATTTCTTAAGTCTATTTTATATATTGTTCTTTAGTTACTTGAAAATTGAGAACTAATTTATTATTTTACGTGTCGTTCAATTTATTAGTTTCACTCTATTATGTTTCATTTCATGATTTATTGACAAAAGAATTTCACTGCCTTGTTATATTTTGAGATTGAATTTAGACATCATTCTGTGAATTTTACCTTCCTCTCACTCGTTACAAAATTTAGAAATTATCGAAGGAAGTAGGATTAATTTGTTGGATTCACACCTAATATTAATAACAGTTTTAAAAAGTAGTTTCTAAAAATAAAAAATCAAACAGGTCTTAATTTTTTTCGTTATTGAAATTAAAAAAGTATTGCTAAACTAATTAAGGACATTAGTTAAAAATAATCATCTCTTATCATCGGGATTGCAAATTGAATTAGTGCTAGTAAAATAATCAGTTACACTCAAAAATTTGTATCTCTTGATTACCATCAATCATATCAACTAGTTGATTATATACACTGCATTGTCATTTGTATGGAGAAAATATTCATATATGTTATAAAATTAATTAATATATTGAAGAGGTAGAAGGACAATAAGAAGTAGAAGAATAAAGACAAGATTAAAAGAAAATATTATCATTCACTTGATAGAGGTACATCCAACACTTGTGTACATCATCTATTTATAGGACTTGTAAGGGTAACATTCAACCAAGAATTAAACATGACCTTAAGTCCTAATTAACTAGGGGTTACATAATATTCAATTGGGGGTTTTTGGAATGATAAGGACATCCACCATAAATTGTTTTATAACACTCCCCCTTGGATGTCCATTAACGAAAAAATGTGTCTCATTAAAACCTTACTAGGATAAACCCATTGGGACAAAAACCTAGTGAAGGAAAAAGAGTACACCATTATAATAATACCCTCATTATAAGCTGCCTCATTAAAAATCTTTATTAGGAAAACCCAGTGGGACAAAACCGTAACAAAGGGAAAAAGAGTACAGCATACTTAAACTCCCCCTGATGATTGCATTACTAAACATCTCTTAGTTGTTGTATTCCAACCGATGCACTGACTTTTCAAAATTGTTGTTGGTAATGACTTCATGAATAAATCTGACTAATTGTTACTCGAACAAATCGCTTGAACTTCTTTGTCACATTTTCTTTGAGGATTGTGAGTAAAGAACAAGTTTGATGAAATATGTTTCCTTTTAGCTCCTTCAATGTATAATACTTTTAGCTGAGCTATACATATACTATATTATCTTTAAACAATATAGTTGATACATTTTCCTGCAAAGACAAATTACACATCTTCTGGATGTGTTGAGTTAGTATGTAATCTCAATGAAATAAACTCTTGACTTACCTTATGTATTATAATTATATAAAAATTATATTTATTTATATATAACAATCTCACAACCATTGGGGGTACTCAATGGAAGTTGTTTATAATCTTAAATTTTCATTAGTTATGTGCTCGATCTACGGGCCGAGACAATGTTGGGAAATCACAGGGGCGCAACGCAGCGGAAACAAAAAAAACGCATAATAAAATTAAAACAGGCGCACAAGTGATTTCTTTCCCAAGGATCCGCTATATGGATCTATATCAGTAAAAGGACCAGAAATTTACCCAAATCAATCGGTGACTTTTGTGTATACGATGCTGAGGAGTCCACTCCAAGTGTGCTCCCTCTGCCGGTGATCCACACGAACAATTTTGGAGATGCCTAGGTGCTAGCCTCCTTCACTTCTCCAAGTGAACCAGGGACCTCTATCTACGGTGTTCTTTAATTCAAGAACTGTTCTTGAATCTCCAAGAACAGTGTTGGCGCCTATGGTCAAGAATCCTATTCTTGACCTTACACAACCCTGTCGCACAAACCCTAAACCCCTTTAGGTCTGTGCGCCACTTTCTCTCTCTAGGAAAACCAGGGCTGCATTTTCTCTCTCCTCAACAAGACCCAAAATCGAATTTTGCCCTTGTGAATTGCTAGGCAAAAGTCGAGTTCCCTCTTGTGCAAGGCTTATGGAATTTCGACTTTTCATATATATTTATAGGGTTTGGGGATTTGATAATTATAATTAGGGAATCCCTAAATTATAGGATTATCAATTTATAAAATTATGAGATTACTATAATATCATAATTTTAGGACTTGAATTCCTAATTAAAATATGACCTTAATACTTCAATTTGAATTCAAAATGCAATCCTTGAGAATCAAATTGGAAAATCAAATCTTCCAAAGATCCTCAATCCATGCGCCATCCCCTCTTCAAATTTGTTGGAATTTAATAAATCAAAATAACAATCTTAACTCTTTGAAAGTTATAATTAACTAACTTGTTATTTTCCAACAATATTGAATTAAAATATTACCCTAATATCTTTAATTCAATCTTTTTGAATCTTGAATTCTTATTCATTATTGAATTAAAATATTACACTAATATTTTTAATTCAATTTGAACCTATAATTCGAATTCCCCTATAATTATTGAATTAAAATATTACTCTTAATATCTTTAATTCAATCCTTTGAAATCTAGATCAAATCTTTGAATTCAAATTCAAGCCATGATTTTAATTAACAAAACATTTTTATTAATTAAAATATCCTTGTATGAGGCGCCAACCTCCTCTCCTATTATCCTAATATTAGTGAATTTAATAAATCAATAATTTCCTAACTTTTAGGAACCTTATCCAATTTATTATTCCCTAATATTATAAATATGAATATAATTGTAAATAGACTAATCACATTATCTATTTAACAATTAATATATATATATATATTTAAACTAGTCCCACAAAATTTAAATATCATATCTGTAGATATTTATTTAAGACAAGATTTCATGTCCCAGTACAATCAATTATGTCTTAAACGGTGTCACTAATGTGACCCACGAATTAATCCTAATTCGTGTCCCAGCGTGGCATCTTGATCCTGCTCGTGTGTGACCCAGCAGACCCCACGTGAAGTTGGCAGCAAGTCATCTCTATGACTTACAAGTCGAGAGCGGACTCTAACAAGCCATCACGACTACCCAAAACACGTGAGTTATCGTTTATCGCCGAAACAACTTAACCTTAGTACCACCTTGTCTTGATCCCTTTTTGCCCTACAATATTTTTGTCTTCCTGTTTTTTCTTCTGTTCCTGAAGGAACGGTTTCTTCTTCAGGAAATTCTACATTACCTCATATTCCTATAAATACTTCTTCCTTCCGAAAAGCAACTTCCTCTACTCCTATTACTCATCCTATGACTACTCGTGCGAAGCAAGGAATTTTTAAACCCAAAGTGTTCCTAACTCATACACTTCCTAAATCTGTTTCTCATGCTCTTGATGATCCTAATTGGAACAAAGCAATGCAGGATGAAATACAAGCACTTCATAAGAATAATACGTGGTCCTTAATGCCTTTGCCTCCTGGACGTGATGCTATAGGATGCAAATGGGTGTTCAGAGTAAAAGAGAAATCAGATGGATCGATAGAAAGATACAAGGCAAGATTGGTAGCTAAAGGATTTCATCAAAGAGAGGGAATTGATTTTCAGGAAACATTTAGTCCTGTAGTTAAACCTACTACTGTCAGGATTATTTTATCTCTTGCATTAGCTAATAATTGGTTGATAAATCAAATTGATATTAATAATGCCTTCCTGAATGGTTTTATTTCTGAGGATGTATACATGCAGCAGCCTCCTGGATTTGAGAGTGGTGATACTTCCTTGGTTTGTAAGTTGCATCGATCTCTTTATGGTCTTAAACAAGCTCCACGTGCTTGGTTTGACAGGCTGTCTTCTCTATTGCTTTCTCTTGGTTTTCAATATAGCAAATGTGATAAATCTTTGTTCATCAGGACTTCCTCAGGACATTCTCTCTATGTCCTAGTATATGTTGATGATATCTTAATAACAGGTTCAAGTTCCTCTGCTGTGACAAGTCTTATTGCTCAGATTAATGCAACTTTTTTCAGGACGATAGATTAATGCAACTTTTCTACTGATCAAGTTGCTGATGACAGTGTATATAGCCTTCCTGAAGTTAGTCTTCCTGAAGTCTATCGTCCTAAAGATGTGACAGTGTATATAGCCTTCCTGAAGTCTATCGTCCTGAAGATGCTAGTATCATATTCCAGCTCAGCATAGTTTGTTAGGTGTTAGTTATCCAGCTCAGTTTAGTTGTTGTTTATTTGTTTTCAGCTAACTGATTTCTGGTGATTAATTCACCTATATAAACTACATTGTATTCTTTGTTAAATGTAATGCGAATCATTCTTTTCTCAGTTTCAATTTCTTCATTCTCGTTTTCTCTTAGTTTAACACTCTTAATAAGTCTGAGGTGGAAAGTGGATTGGGACCAAAAAGTTAAAATTTATGAAAAAATGATTCCAAACCCATTTTTGCGTGCGATTTGACTTCATTTGTTGACGATTCCAATTGAGAAAAAGAAGGACTCATTAAGAATAACTTGTAGCTTCGAAGTCGTCGCATTCGAAATAAAACTAAATAACAATATTCAAGACCAATTAATATAAAACTTTTAAAACATGTAGAACCAAACTAAACTTAAGCGCATATATTTAGGAGCAATCTGAATATTCCACCATTTGAATGTGACAAATGTTAATGTATGTTGTGTTGTCATTTAAAAATATATTGTCATTTTACTAACAAAAATATTAAAGTATATTATCATCTCAGTACGGCGAGAGTTATTTAACGTTTGTAGTTGAATTTCAATCATTGACCGGCATAAAATAATGCATTGGTTAAAATTGATTGAACCATATTTGGATCATAAATTAATAATTATATAATGAAGGATTGTTTCTTCTGGCCCAAAAAAAAAACACAAAAAAACAAAAAGAAAAGGTTTCCGATTTGTAGTGTGAAAAATATCATATGATATTCTTGTTTTCATCCTCCTCTTCCTCTTCCTCTTTCTCTTCATTTCTGATCATGAAAAAGAGAACTGCAGAGTTCCTGCAGTATCATCTTCTCTACTACGACTGATCGAATAGGCGGCTACAATCTACATAGTGATATATTCAGTTGAACCAAAACGATATATGAGTAGATATGGTACTACCAGTAACAAATACGTACACGATTTCTTTGGCTTTGGATAAGTTGATCGGGTTCATTGAACACGAACTAAACCTACCAGAGGAAGTCCAATTTGAAGTGAGACTGCTATGTAATCGTCTCCGTCCAATTAATATCTTCATAAAAGAGTCTCATCAGTCAAGAGCACGTGGAGATCATCGAGAGAGCGGGTTAAAAGAAGAAATTGTCAAACAGTTGAGGAAAGCAGTACATGATGCCGAGGATATCATCGATGGTTACATCGTACAAGTCGATAAGCGTGAAAGGATGAATGCATTAGGGAAGGTTTTCCACTATGTGTCATCGCAACGTATGACAGTTGGTTATGTGTCTCGCAAGATCAACGAGCTCAATCAAGAATTCAAAGAGATTCTGCAGAATCTGCAGAATTATAAAACTGGAGGTGATGCGAAAGAAGCCGGCACAAGCGCAACGACATCATCATCATCGATGGCCTATGTTGAAGTTAGTGAAGAGGATCTGGTTGGATTTGAGGTGGAGAGAGAAACACTGGTGAAGCAATTGATTGATGAATATCCGAACCGTAGAGTGGTCTTGATTGTTGGCATGGCTGGATCAGGAAAATCAACCCTTGCAAAGATGGTAACAAAGCATGGTTCGGTTAAAGGTCATTTTGACTGCCGTATTTGGGTGAATGCTGAAGGAGGAACGGCTGATGTTCTACTTGAAATCATAAAAGGTGTGTTTCAAGAGGAGGCAAAGCAGATACTATGCCAGAATTTGGAGCAGAAATTGATTAATCTTGGATTGACCAATGAAGCCATTACACAGCTGATCAGTGGTTCGCAATTTGCAACAACGACCACTCAAACAGAACCGCAACCAATCAATCTGATATTGCAAAAAGTGCAGAAGATGACAATGGAAGAGATAGACACTTCGGTTCTTGGGCTTTTTGAAAGGCTGGAAGAGATTCTGCATGTTAGTCATGGATTTAGAGCTCAATCTGAATTGAATGAACTTGTTGAAGCATACAATGGGACGACGTCGGCGCTGCTTAATAGTGTGAAAGAATTGGATGATGAAGAACGCGAGAAGAAGCTGTGTTTGTCGGAAATTGTAAGAAGAAAGAGATATCTTTTAGTGATGGACAACGTACGTGAACTTGAAATATTGGACAACCTCAAAGATGCTTTGCCTGATCACTTGCAGAGAAGTAGAATATTAATCACCAGTTGCCAAAAAGGTTTTCCTCGATATCCAAACTCATTTACCTTTCTCATTCCCAAATTAGGTGTAGATGAGAGTTGGAGTCTCTTTTGTAAGATGGCGTTTCGAGATTCATCATGTCCAGACAATTACCAAGATAAGGGAAAGTTAACTGTCAAGGGATGCGAGGGTTTACCATTAGCTCTGGTGGTCTTCGGCAAGCTTCTAGAAGAGAGAGACAACAAGAAACAAAATCTCAATATATCAATCTTTGATGGGAGGGAGCGATGGCGAGACAAAATTGCTCAAAGTTATGATCACTTGCATGAAAATCTGAAACAGTGCTTTTTCTATATGGGAGTATTCCCAAGAAACACAAATATTCCAGTGAAGCAGTTGATACATTTTTGGGT
This sequence comes from Chamaecrista fasciculata, assembly GCA_003254925.1. Taxonomy (NCBI): domain Eukaryota; kingdom Viridiplantae; phylum Streptophyta; class Magnoliopsida; order Fabales; family Fabaceae; genus Chamaecrista; species Chamaecrista fasciculata. The sequence continues at coordinate 62,040 of QANZ01045227.1, read as the reverse complement.
AGCTGAAGGTTTCATACCTGAAGATCCCGAAAAGACCAAAGAGAAAATTGCTGAAGAGTACTTGGAGGATTTAGTGGATAAGTTTTTGGTCCAAGTGACGAGCAGGAGAATAGACAATGGCATAAAGACATGTCGTGTTCATAGCGTACTGCTTGACTTGTGCGTGTTTGAGAGTATGAAAGAGGAGTTTTTGGAAGTTCGTACAGAAGTCAACTTATCGTTTGTTAGCAGGCCCAGAAGGCTGTCTTTGCAATGTAGTCAGCTACAATTTGATGTGTCATTGTCATCAAATTGTTGTGACACTAGCTCTGTTCGTTCCTTCCTGTGCTTCGGCAAAGGCAAATACATGCGTCAAACAGATTGGAAAAAGCTGCGCAAAAGAATTCCAGTGGTGCGAGTACTGAACCTCGGAAATATGGAATTCAAATCATTCCCTGAGGACATTCACAAATTGGTCCTTTTGAAATATCTGAAGCTAGCATGTGCAGCATACCAAACCCTCCCTGATTCCCTAAGTGAGCTTGCTAGTCTTATGACCCTTGATCTAAGAGGTTCTTTCATCATTTCTTTACCGGAAGGGATATGGAATATGAAAAGTCTAAGACATATACTCACTTCTAGACCCATAAAACTGCCTCACCCCACCAATACTGCACAAACTTTGCCCATCCTCCAAGTCTTTTCTATAATGGTTCTAGACAAAAACACTGTTTCTCTTATAAGCGAGGGCCAGTCAAGGTTCCCCCTTGTCACGAAATTAGGATTGTACGGAGACAAAAAAAGAAGATATCATCGAATAAGTCAAAACATGATCCAGAATGTTTTCCAACACCTACATCGTTTAATCTTTTTGGAGGAGTTGAAGATTAGGCTGTCACCATGGGAGCATCTTGTTCAAAACCCGTCTCTTGTAAATCTCAAAAGCCTGATTAAGGTGTCATTGATGGACTCCAAAATCAATTCCCAAGACTTCCAAGTGTTAGGGAGTCTTCCAGAGCTTCAATATTTGAAGATTAAGAAAGGAGGTTGTTCAGATGACAATGCTACTGTGGAATTCAGCCCTAATAGCTTTCCGAAACTGGAGGTGTTTATGATGATTAAGTTCGACTTTCAATATTGGATACATAGTCAAGGGGCCATGCCCAAACTTCGCCAATTGATCATCAAGGATCGCGAAAGCTTATTAGAGGGTATCCCTCCTGAGTTGATTGACCTAACAGAGTTACGTTGAGGATTGATATGCTTTAACATTCACTCATCATCCTCCTGCTGTGGTCATCCATGCCCTATTCCTTGTACAAATGGTTAAGTTACATTCTCATTTCTCCCTCTAATCCTCTTAATTCTGATATATACATATTTCTTATCATTCTCACTTTTACAAATTGGATTTAATCACTGTACTTTTTATCATTCTGATCATATTTCTTATATATATATATATAATACCTGTACTTTTTTAATGAAACTTACCTTATATTATACTCTGATCCCTTTGATTTGCGATATCTGTTTGAGTTAGGGGAATATTTATGTTTCAAAATATTGTTGTTTTACAAAATTAAAATAATATTAATTTTTTTACAATTTTATCCTTATAATTAATGATTAAGGAATAAATATCCTTTAAAAATAAAAAATAATAAATAAGGATAATGTAGTCTTTTAATTTTATAATTTTTTAAATTTAAAGTGAACTAATCATTTTTTTATTAGTTTGTAGTTTGTACCCACTTATCAAAATAAGGCAGATATTGTGAATTAGAGGGAGTATAATAAAAAAAAATTAATTAATTTTTCTTTGGAAATAAAACTAAATGTTTGCATGTATATGCATGAGGATTATCCCTACAATTAATCTATCTACATATATATACGTACAGATAATGGTTCTGGGTAATCGCCAATGACAACTGCGCAACTTATGGCTGGGCCAAAACTACTTTAGAGAAGAGACATGATTGTTCATGGCCGGACAAGTGATGCTATTGCCGACTATATATAAAAGGAAGTTGTCAGCAACTATATATACATATCCAATTCATGCCCACGAACACTGATGAATAATATGCCATCTATCATTGTCATTAGAAATGCTTTCGTTTTTACTGCTTTCCATGACATTAATTCACATGAGACACCTGCAACTAAGTACACCTTGTGATTCAAATTTGCCTGTGCTTTTGATTCCAGACCTTGCAGCCTGCAGGTATACACACGGTTATCAAGTTTTCAGTTTCAAGTGCGCTGTTATATATATATACTAGGGGCTTTGCGTGCCCTAACGGGCACGCAAATATGTATGTAAAATAAATAAGGGACTAAATTGTTAACTTAGTAAAGAAAGAGAGACCAAATAGTAAGTTTTCTCTTATTTTTAATTTCATAGACTATAGTTTAAAACATGGACGACCAGAGAGGGGTGGAGCCATATAATATTAGATATATATATATATATCGTGTTTTTTTTTTCGTGGAGATATATACACTTTTCACGAAAAATGAATTTTGCGAGGTATATATATATAAATGTGCCATTATATATCTGATTTTAGTATTTTACACAATTTAAGTAATTAATTGGTCTCAAGCTTTTATATATATATATACACACACATATAATGTAATTAAACTTTCAATAATTTAGGTATGTTAACCATACTGTTTTAAAATTAATTAGTTTTGTCATGAAGTTAATTATTTTCCATCAAAAATTAAACCGAATTAGTAGCTAAAAAGTTGTTGTTTTATTCAGTATTATGAGTTATGATTTAAGATGATAAAATGTTTTTATTATCGTAAATAATATTTTCCTGCTTCTGATATATGTCTTATGCAATATATGTATGACATTATTGTAATAAAATGAAATTGAGATTCGAAATGCCAATGTGCCCGTGTGAGTTGAGACAAGTGGTTAAGGATTTGGACGAAAATCTTTAGGCCTGTGCAGTAATAATCTTTGCCTTACTCGGTAATACTTGGGAGTGCCTTCCCTTATACTACCACTTTTTATACCGAAAAAATAGATTCGAAATTATTTGAATAGGTATATAATAATTGAGATTTGAAATAGATAGAAAAAATTGTAAAGATATTTTAAAATTGTACAATAGGAAAAAGAAAATTTGATTATTAAAAGAGTAATTAGAGTTCGTATTAGAATTTGTACTAATTTTTGTTTCTGAATGTTTTACTACTTAACAAATATACATGTTACAATTATAATTATTTTTCAGGCAAAAAAAAAAATAATTATAATAATTTAAATAAATTTACACAAATAAATTTTAAATAACTTTATATTTTAACTTTATTACAGAATAAGCTATTTTTGAACAGCTAGTTTCACATTTTCTCGAACTTTATATGTGGAAGAAATATATATAGTAATTAAGAGTTTTATTCGCCAATGAGGTTTGGCTCACTTGGTCACCTTCTGCCTATGGCAATTGCATGGATTGGGTTCGATTCCTGGTGATGCCTCAGTTGGTGGGTTATCTGTAAGTACCTCTGTAAGTGCTCATTTGAACCGAGAGGCCTGCCCTGACCCTAGACTATGGCGCCATTGATCCCCTCACCTAAATTTTCAACTACCAAAAAAAAAAACTAGAGTTTCCATCTTTGTTGGATCTTTTCTATTCGATTATTTTACGTATTTGATCAACTAGTAATAAATTATAGTAAGTTTTACAATTTAAGACCAGAAAACAAGTCAAAAACCTATGTTGGTCCCTAATGTTTACCCCAAGTTTTTTTTTGGTCCCTGATATTTTTTTATTCTATTTTGGTCCTTAATGTTTTCTAAAAGCTTCATGATTGGTCTCTAACTATTGAATATATTCATTTCTCTTTTGTTTCAAACCTGAATGCGATGAAATCAAAGTTACGAGTTAAATTTGATTAGTTAATTTTTTCTTTACCTAGTTGAAGTCATTGGAAAACGAGGTCAAATTTAAATTTGGTCATATCTCTCTTGTTTTAAGTTCGAATACAACGAAATCAAAGTTACAAATTACTCTTGATGGGTTTTTTCTCTATCCAATTGGGATCGTTGGCAAACGAGGTCAAATAGTACTCCAAATGGCCAAATTATACAATATAATGATTAGGCCAAAGTGCGAATTTGGTCCCGTAACTTTTCTCCAAGTCCCAAATCAGTCCTATATCTTTTTTTTTATCTCAGTTTTGGTTCCATATATTTTGAAAACTTCTTACCATTAGTCCTATGAGTAATTCCGTCCAGTTATGTTGTTAAAGATGACGTGACACCATGACTAGGATGCTGACTTGCATAAGTGGGTTGAAAAAGGACCATTCTACAACAAATGACAACATTTTGAATGAAAAGGAGATTTTAACCTCGGACCATTCTCCTCTCAGCACCATGTAACCCTTACCTTGTCTCTTCAATTTCAGTAATTCAATCGCCTAACCATCGCAATTGTCGAGCGTCGTTCATTGTCGACTGGCCACCGCATCTTCACCGTCGACATTGATGGAGACATTATCACCGTGACGGTCACCGACAAGCCCGACATCGTCCGATGTTGGATCCGCACCTTCCAGTACTTTCACTGCTACTTCCTCTGCCGCCTCGTGATCGGGCTCGGCATTGAGTGGTCTCCCGGCGACAAGAATGTTTCAACGAACACATTGCAGCTCTGCATTGGTCACCAGTGCCTCATTCTCCAACTTAATCAAGCTGTTCTCGTGTCGAATCTCCTTCAGCGATACCTCTTGTACCGTCGCAACACCTTTTTTTGGCTTCTGGAACCATTTGGATAGGGATAAGTTGGAGAAGACATATATAACATAGGCTTAAGATGTACAGAGATCCTTTGAATTTGAGTCATGTGGAAACGGATATGGAGAGAACCTAGTCAATGCTTTGATGGAGGAGATTGTAGAGAAATTTCTTGGACGGTGGTTGGGCTTTCCATGAGGAACCATGCGAGCGGCGGAGAAAGATTGGGACGATCCCATCCTGGACGGTGGTGCTTGCTGTAGTGAGCTTGGAGGAATCTAAGGGAGATGAATGTTGGCGACGTCGCCAAGAAGATGTTAATGATACAAGGGTTTTAAAAATGGTCCTTGGTCAAAATCTCATTTTCATTCAAAATGTTGTTATTTGTTGCAGAATGGTCCATTTTCAATCCATTTATCTAAGTCAGCATCCTAGTCATGATGCCACGTCATCTTTAACAGTATAAATGGGTGCTTGCTCGCCTCTTGTCTCAGGCTAGTCGTCTTGTGCTCATTAAATCAGTGTTTGCTGCTGACCCGGTGTATCCTCTCTCCACCTTCTGTGCTCCAAAATACATTACGGATAAGATTGATAGCCATTACATGAATTTTTTCTGGGGTTTTAACAATGATGTGCCACGCATGCATTTCACACAGGCTGACTGGCTGTTTCATCCTAAGGAGTTAGGTGGCCTTGGTTGCCGGCGAACGGCTTATGTGAATCAAGCGTTGTTTGCTAAACACTCCTAGCTTTCTTTCTCGTCCTTCTGCTTTGTCATCCCAATGGATTCAACATAAGTATCTCCTCCCTGGGTCTGATATGGGATTTTGTTCTACCTCTCAGGATTCCACGGTCTGGAAAGGGATTGCTCAATCTTCGCATCTTATTTGGGATCACCTGCGTTGGAAGATTGAGAATGGGCTTCGGGTTGATATCACGAGTCGTGCTTGGACGACCCAGTGGTATGGTGCTGCTAGTTGGTTCCGTGTGGCAGATCTCATTGATCATGATACTGTGACTGGTCACGTATTAATGACATCTATTCTACTTATGATATTGAGAGGATTTGTTTTGTCCTTCCGTCGTCCCTTCAGCATCATGAAGCCCCTATTTGGTCTGTTGTTGCCTCTGGTACCTATTCTTCAGCAGATGGTTTTTGTTTGCTTCAGAAAAGTATGATGTCAGATCAAGGTAACCATTTGTTCGTTTCCTGCTTTCCCTGGAAGGATTTCTGGAAAGTCAAAGTACAACCCCAGCTTTTACTACTTCTTTGGCGTATCATTCATAATGCTCTTTCGGTATTCTCTGTCCTTCGACGTCACCACTTGAACATCCAGGGAGGTTGCCTGTTCTGTGAAGAAGATGATGACTCCATTGATCACGTTCTGCTGCATTGCCCCTTTGCTAGGGCAGTTTGGTTTGCTACTAGTTTTGGTTTTTTGGTTGATAATTGCAGGTTTCCCTCTGTTCGTGCTTGGATCATTTTCTGGTGCAATCGTTGGAGAAGGGATAAAAAGTCTGAACAGGATCGGAAGCATATATTTCTGTTATTTGTACTTTAAATGCATTATGGTTTTTTCGTAATATGTGTCTTTCGAGGCAGTCTCGTGTTCAGCCCTCTGTATCACAGGATATTCGTCTAAGTTTACGACTTTCCTGTGACGTTGAGCTCCCGAATCAAGCTGAGTCGAGCCTTCAGCTCGGCTCTACCTCCTATGGGTAGAGCCCTCCTGATGGATGCCTTTTTACCTTTTTTTTTTCGTCGCATTGTTTTTCTTTGTTTCTCTTCCGTTTGTATCCAAAAAAAGAAAAATTCTACCAGCTGCATAGTTCTTCATCAACTGAATTTACTATGTAATATTCTTTTCCTAATATGCGAATAATGCGCTTCTTCAAATGAGTTTGAGGAACAAAATATTAATAATGTCCAAATCCTCGGTTATTTTAATGTTGTTGTTCTATTCAATAAAATATGCACGCAACAAATGCTTTTATTTTTTATTCTATTTTTCTATTATGCGTCGACAACAATTCGTTGATTCCAATCAGTGTATGTTCATAAGTCTTTTGTTTATTTATTTATTTTCTTTTAACATTACAATGAAAAAAAACAGAAAAACAAAGAAGAAAAATATAATAATAGTATAAATAGACATATATTAATTATAGTAGTCTGATTAGCCAACCCACCTTCCATATATTTAACTTCATATGTGCATGACTTTTGTACATAAAAGATGGAATAATAAACAAAAGGCTTCTGTAATAAAATGAAGAAAAATATGCATAAGGTTTCTCAAAGTTTGATCGATTAACTCTTTTCTCCACATCTGACTTTTTAGACATTAGATATATTAGTCTTCTGTAATATTTCTTCTTTGTTTTTCTGTTTTTTTTTCANTACTTATTATATGCGACAAAAGTCATTAAATTAAACAAAAATATTCCCAATGAGCCCCAAAACATTTGTTGCTTTCTGTTCGGCTTTGCTGCCTCTGGTTTTGTTTGGACTTGCCTCTGGCCTTTTTTCAATGAAAAGTATTATTCAGGCCTAGAAAAAAACAAACAAATGATGAGTTATTTTAATCTTGTTGTTTACTAGTTTTATTCAGGAAAATATGAACGTAACATATATGCTTTTCTGTCTTATTTTATTTTATATCATGGGTCGACAGCATTGCGTGATCCCTCTTATTAATGTTCAAGTCTTTCGTTGACTATTCCATTTTTTATCTACATATTGAGAAGTCAACCTAGGTTGGCTAATCAGATTATTGGTTTTGTCAGTTGAATCAGACTGAATCAATATTTTTATATTAAATTAATCCATGATGCACTCCCAAACCTAACTTTTAATGCAATAATAATAAAAATAATAGAAATAATGATTAAAAGAAGACGTAGGGCCTGTTTGGGAACTTGTAAGTTCAATCCAATCTCAATCCAATCTCAACCTATGAGATGAGATGAGATGATGTTAAGATTAGCATGAGATGAAGTGTTTGGATGGTTTGAGAGAAAATGATGTATAATAGGGTGTGAAATTATATAAAAGGGTATGTAATGATTGTGGTTGGTTGAAATATGATTATGGATTTTTTTAATTTGTATAGGGGTAGAAATGGTATGAAATAATGATGTTGAGATTGAGATTGAGATGAGATGATAGGTGTTTGGGTGGGGTTTGACTGGGGTTTGACTGGGATGATATTTGGATGAGATGCTCTTGGAAAGCGTGATTTCTCAATCCTACAGGATGATGGATTTTGGTCCATCCTATTGGATGAGATTATGGGGCAAAATGAAAATAACATTAAAATTCTTTTGAGAATGCAATTTGGTCCATAAATTTGTATCCGGCCAATTAATCAATCCC
>QANZ01045227.1:14442-41836 GCA_003254925.1 Chamaecrista fasciculata | reverse complement strand
AGACAATTTCATTACCATTTCATTTCATAACCACCACAACCAAAAAGTCAAAATATTATTTTTTTATTTCTATCTATTTCCATTATCAATTATCAATTCTACCCCTATACAATTAAAAAAAACCATATATTTATTTCAACCAACCACAATCATTACATACCTTTTTTTCATAATTTCACATCCTATTTTTTCATTACATCTCAAACTAATCTAAACACCATTTTCATTCCATAATTTTCTCATTACCATCTCATTACATAAAATCATCATTTCATTACCTACTTCTAATCCAAACACACCTTTAATATTTCCATTTCCGAAACCAAAAGATCCTTCCATCCAATTTGGAGGGTATCGAGTTAAAATTCGCGATTCCAGTGGCTAAGTGGTGGATCGTCACGATCCGCTCTAGATTTCTCAGTGGCTGCTAATTCTGATTGATTGACTTGGGATTTACCCACCAACCACACAAAAGTACAATCAACAGCAACAGATTCATTTTTGATCGATTATTGCATTGTTTGTAGACGACGACGACGACGACGATGATCGGAGTTGGAAAGATCAAACAGTACAGTAATGTCCTCGAAAAGCCTCTCAACAAGGGCAAGCAAGAGGTTCCTCTCTCTTCTCTCTCTCTCTACCCCCTGATCTGTCTCGCTTCTTGTTCTGATTTCGTAACTAGCTCCTTTTAGGCGTTTTCACTGGATTTGCTACCAGAATCCAACGACTCTATTATAGGCTTCTGCTTGTCCCCTAATCTTTACAGCTCGATTATTTTCTCGGAATTCGTTTGGAGTTAACATTTTTTTTTCCTCCCTGAGATCTTACTTTTCGAGAGCTTATCTGGTATCTACTGAAGTTTGGGGAATTAAACTTCGGTAGGCTTTAATTTTGTTATTATTTTTGAAGTCTGGTTAAGTACTTCGCTATGGTTAATGTGATGTGAATTTGATGTTGGTGCAGGTTAGTTTGAGTGCATTTGCGTTTTTGTTCTCAGAGCTTGTGCAGTACAACCAAACACAGGTTGACAATATTGCTGAGTTAGAACGAAGGTGATTGTTCTGTTTCATTACATCGTTCATTCGTGCAGTTGGATTGGGTCAGTGAAAATGAAGATAAACAAAAAAAATTTCACATTCATTGTAGTTTCCCCAAATGTTGCTAGAAAGGAAACCTTTAGTGTGCTTGATTGTATGTTTATGACTTTATGTCAAGCTGGTTACTCCAATGAATAAGGATGACTTGTTTCCCTTGATCTAGGCCTAACAAATGATTAATATAACATTTCATTATTATCTCCTGCACACTATTTATAACTTAGAAGCATAAAGAGATAATTGCATACTAATGAACCATTAGACTAAACAGGATATTAACCTAACCCATACAACAGGATATTTTCAATTTTACACCTAATTAATTTGATAATTAAAATTAAATGCAACAGACTCGAGGATGCTGGATATGCTGTTGGGGCTCGAGTTCTGGAGCTTCTTTGCCATAGAGAAAAGGTATTGTGCTTCTTAGAAATTTAGAAATGGTCATCTATGTATTTGAATCTAATTATAATAGAAAACGGGCAAATTACATTAGTCAATCCCCTAAAGTGATTAAGTCCCTGCACAGTTGTAATCCTGCAAATACTGCATCGTTCCTAATTATGTGATCTAACAGTGTGGTTGCAGAACTTTTGGATCTATAAGCAAACTGCTTGCATGCATTAAAAGCTGACACCTAATATTAGTTTTTGTTTGGACAAGGGGAACTGGCTGGAATGCCTCTGTTTGTATCTGATCAGTAGGACTAATATAATGATGTTCATCTGGTACCACAGGGAAACAGAAGGGAGACAAGATTATTAGGTATTCTGTCCTTTGTACACAGCACTGTGTGGAAGGTATTATTTGGAAAGGTGAGTTTCTATTTCCTTTTTATTTTTTACCCTCTCCACCCAAAGAGCAAGTGGTTCATTCCCATAGATACAAAACACCAGTTATTGCCTTATCTTAATTTTCTGTCTACACAATTTCCATCTTTTTCATGAAGTGAAGATTGTTTTACTAACTGGCAAGAAATATTAATGGAAACATGAAGGGCAATATAAATTGATCAAATATTTCATGTGCAAGTTTGGTTTTGATTGTTCCCGTTAGAGATTTATTATTGTTGGTTTTTGCAAGCATGAGTTAGTGTTTGACTGTTTTCTATAGTTTAATTTTGGTGATCCGTGAAGTTTTGCCTCAGCGCGGTCCCTAGTATGTAAGAGGGTGGCTTTGCATAATAGTTGAAGGCAGAGGCCACGGTGATGTTGAAAGGGTAGAATACATGTACAAGTAATTTACAACTTAGTGATCGTAGTGAGTGAGGCTTTATATATCACTTCTTAATTCTGTTGAACTGGCTATGCTATGGCTCAGGTGATGGAGGGGGTATGTGGTTGGGTTTTGTTTGAGATGGTTGCCAGTAGTCATGTTTATACAATAATCATTAATAAAACGTCAAACTATTGGCTCTGATCAATCTTTAAATTGAAACCTAAGAAATATGGATGATAACCTGGACCAGGGTTATGACTCGGCAAAATTTAAGGAGCCCATGTACTAATTGAAGTATTGTGTTGTGTTCAATAGGAACACCAAATACTTGTCCAACATGGTGTGACTCTTTTTTTAAGTGTTTGTGCATCAGAGATTGTCACTCTGTATTTGGTTCTTGGTGTCTTTTAAGATAGTATCTGTGAAGACATCAGAGACCAGAAAGACAACTACCGAGTGCATTAAAAATGACATATTGTCCTAACCAAAAGAAGCAAAAAATGACAGGTCGTTTACAAGATGGATTGTTTTTGAAGTCAATTGAACATCATACTGCTTATATGATAATCAGGACATTCATTTGTGTTTGAGGAGACAATTCAAGGCAGAAGATTTTGGCTAATTTTGTATGTCATGACTAGACTATATGGGCATTCTTCATTGGATTAGATAAAGCCATATATTATCTTGCTAACTCAGCGACTCCCTCACTTAGTTGCTGCATTTTCCATGGTATTAGGTAGCTGACTCACTGGAGAAAGGCACAGAACATGAAGATGAATACATGATCAGTGAAAAGGAGCTCCTTGTAAACAGGTAAAAGATTCTTCAGTTCTGGCACTTCGATTGACAATTAGACATTCTGGATTAATAGCCAGCTTATTAAGTACTGACTACTGTTCATAGATTCATTTCAATTCCAAAGGACATGGGAACTTTCAATTGTGGAGCATTCGTGGCCGGAATAGTACGGGTGAGTGCTTTAGTTCATCAAGACTGACTGATTGCTAGAACATGAAAGAGGGTTGTAATCCAAATCAGTGACATGATTTTTTTGTTCTTTTCAATAAAAGGGTGTTTTGGATGGTTCGGGATTTCCTGCTGTTGTGACTGCTCATTTTGTGCCTATGGAAGGTCAACAACGACCCCGAACTACTATTTTGATCAAATTCGCTGAAGAGGTACAATATACTTTTGCCACTTATTTTGTTCGTTAGTATTGAGAAACTTTAAGTATCATATTCATATGGCGCAATACATTTGAGACTTGAATTTCAGATTATCATGCCTAAGAATGTCTCTAAGCCCTAATGATACAAAGACACACCTTCATTGCAATCTAATATTGATTCCTTCTTGCTTTTTAACATCCAGGTACTACGAAGAGAAGCTAGACTAGGGTGATGATGTTTATACTCAGAATTTACAACTGAGATGTTTGTGGTGCTCTACACCAAAATACAAGACATGAATCATTCGTCTCTGCATATTTTAAGGGCCTGTTTGGGATTGTTTTACAATTCCATTACATTACATTAGTTTTAGTTGGATAGTGTTTTAAAGTTGTTTGTTTGTACTTTTAGTAAATCTTTGTTAGATTTTAAACTCTATTACATTAAATCTTCATTACATTGAATACTCAATTATTAATACACTCCTATCAAAATACATATAATTATTTTTTATTATTAAAATTTATTGAGAAAATTATTTTTTTGCTTCCTAAGTTTGAATATTATTAATTAATGATATTATTTCTCAAAGTTTCTATAATTATCATAAAATTTTATTTATTTTTTGGTCATTTTTTTATTCTATTATAGTAGAAAAAAATAATAAGTATTTTATTAATTTGTGTTTATTATTATAAAATTTATAAATATTTAATTATTTTTATACTTTTTCATAAATAGTAATTTTAAAAAGTTATTTAGAAAATTTACCTTTCGGCTTTTAATTTTGTGGATCCTTTTAATTTGGTGGATGATTTGGAGATTTGGTACACAAATTAAATGATACATTATTGAATCTGCACAAGTCATGATTCATGATGACATTCATTATCATTAAACCAATTGGGTTAGTTGGGTGTTAATTAGTTTCTTCAAAATGGAAAATCCCAACTACTAAACATATTATCACACTCTTGTATATGGATATACCACACCTAATCACCTATCCACTGGTTTCTTTAAAAGATGATTTGTATGCAATGAAAAAGATAATGATTGGATAAAATAAAATATTTTTTTTTTCTCTTTTTCGTGTTCTAAGCCTCAGCGATCAACATCATAATTTGTTCTACCAAATAAAAATAATTTTAATCAACATTCTGTAAACGAATTTTAGAATTGTATCGTTCAATTTGTGTATAATCTATACCATCAAAATTTGGGAATAGTTCTTACGTCATCTTGTTATATAAAAAAAAAACAAAAACATGCTAGATAACAATTAACTATCAAAATTATAAGGGTAAATTACACTTTGGTACCCTGTGGTTTGACCCTATTTCACTTTGGTACCCTGTGGTTTGAAACTTGACACTTTGGTACCCTGTGGTATTCTCCATTAACACTTTGGTACCCTTTGGAGCTATTTTGTAATTTTAACCATAATAAATTTTACCAAAATTACATATTGACCCCAAAAAAATTTTAAATTTTTCATTTTAGTCCCTATATAATATGTATCCAGGGACCTATTTGTAATTTTTTGAAAATTTTTTGGGGTCAATATGTAATTTTTGCAAAATTTGTTATGGTTAAAATTACAAAATAGCTCCAAAGGGTACCAAAGTGTTAATGGAGAATACCACAGGGTACCAAAGTGTCAAGTTTCAAACCACAGGGTACCAAAGTGAAAGAGGGTCAAACCACAGGGTACCAAAGTGTAATTTACCCAAATTATAAATATGATTTGTAGTTTTTTTTTAAAAAGCCAAAAGCACCATTTTGGTCCCTAAACTATACTTCATTTGTCAATTTTGTCCCCATTCTTTTTTTTTTGTCAATTTCGTCTCAAATATTTCATATTTTGATCAATTTTATTATTTGCTCTTATTTTAACCAAATATCAACGAGAGATATCCCCTCACCTAAATTTTTCTTTACAAAAAAAAAATCAACGAGAGATTCTATGTGACTGATGAATTTGTCTCCATTCTTTTTTTTCCTGTTAATTTTGTCTCCAATATTTCACATTTTGATCAATTTTATCATTTGCTCTTACTTTAAAAAATCATAAATTTTGATGAAAACTTTTTAAAATTTCAATATCACTCGTAATATTTGTCATATGTGTAGTTATTTTCTATTGTTTATTATATTAAAGTCACAAAAAGTTATATTATGAAACTTATAAACATGTTTCATATGGATGTCGTACAGGTATCGAATATAGACATATGTCCGACACAATGACAAGTCCTCAAAATAAAATGTTTATGCTTCATAAATCTCTAATAAATAGAAGTAGGCTAAAGTGTACTTTTGGTTCCATAACTTTGACAAAGGTTTCAATTTGGTCCCATAACTTTTTTTGTTGCAATTTTAGTCCCATAACTTTGGCAAAGGTCTCAATTCGGTCTCAACTTTTTTTGTTGCAATTTTGATCACATAGCTTTTGAAAACGTCTCACCGTTGGTCCCAAGCTGATTTCCATTCATTATCTGCCGTTAAAAATGATCTGACATACTGAGTTGGATGATGATGTGACAAATATGGATGAAGTTATGGGATTAATAAAAATTAGCTTGGAACCAACAGTGGGACGTTTTCAGAAGCTATGGGACCAAAATTGCAACAAAAAAAGTTATGAGACCAAATTGAAATCCTTGCCAAATTATGGGACCAAAAGTGCACTTTAGCCAATATAAGTATTTTGATTATCTCCAAACTTAATTATTAAACTAGTGACTCTCTAACTTGAGTCTTTGAGAAGGTGAATAATTAATCCGATTACTAAAGTAGTATTGTTGGCCAAAGTCTTTGAGTTCAAGTTCAAATAGATCAGTGAGTCACATCATCATTAGTGGCATTTAATATCCGTGGTATGTGAGATTACAGCTCTTGATGCTACTAATATTACTTTGTATGCATACATTCTAAGCCTTTAAATTTAGAGATATACTTATCACAGATTTTTGAATAATTTGTTATATGTGTCTACATTCGAATTCTGCATCAACAAATCTAGATGAGTAAAAAGAAACTCTATTAAAAAAGAATATTAAATATTTCATACATACTGAATACTCTAACAATACATTTATATTCATAATTTATTTTTGAAATTATAAATGTAAAAATTTAATAAAAAATAATCAGTTTTAAATTTTTTTTTCTTCGAATATAAGAATTTAACTATTAAAAAATTCAGAGATAAAAATTGATTTTGATATCCACTTATGCCCAAGTTTGGAGACATGATCATAATATCCTACCCAAAATTATCTATACTTAAACCAGACCAGAGCTTTGTATTAACACTTGGGCATGATAATTGCAATATTAATATGCCAGACACTCAAAGCTCTTGTTCAAACAAACAAGAGGATGATTAGCACAAAAATTGCAGATTACTTACCACCAAACAGACTGACCACCAGTATTACTTAATGACATTCATGGATGAGGAAAAAAAAGAAGCTAAGGATGAATGTGTCATGTCAGTTCATGAATTCACAATCTAACGACCAAGGATGACAAGTCACACTGAAGTAAAGTGGCGGGATGTAAAAGTTTTTTCCACTAAATTTTGGAGCTGAACTTTAAAAATTTATGAACTGACACTAAATTTCTCCACTATTTTACATCTCGTACACTACTTCACTGAAGTCAATCCTAAATTCCTAAGTTAGTAAGTAGCAAATGGCTCCAAATAAATTTCTTTACCATTTTATCACTATATATAACCAAAGGACTGGAACTAGATCCTCGGATGCACAGGAGAAGCAAGAATTTCATTTCTTGCAACTTCAAAACTTTACCTCCACAGAAGCACTTTGAAATCATTGCTACAAAAATAACTCTATATTCCACTAGAGACAATCCTATTTAAGTCACTGTCAGACACTAAATATGACACTCCTCCCAACAAGAATTCGAATTTGGGTTTACCGTAATGTCAGAGAATAATCCCTTCGGCTAGACCCAACCTCCGTTGGTTATGTTGTTCCTAGTTTAAAGACTGCAGAAAGTGAAACTTGAAACATCTCCTAGAATAGAAAGAAGAGGGGAACGGGTTCGGAAGTTCAGATCAGGAACATACAGAAATGTTTCCACTTGCTCCTTGATCTATGCTCCAGACCCCACTTAGAGAGAAGCAGACATCACAACAGGCAAAATTTTATAATAGGGCAGAAATAGTAAAAGACAAAGAATAAAGAAATGAACAAGTAAATGGGAATCATTAAATCAAAGAACTGCAAAACCTAGCAAATATTTTTATTTTTTGTATTATTTCATAACTTTTTTTTTTTCAGTGAGTATAATGAGTACCAACACCAAGACCAAACAAAACACCAGCATGTTTCTCAGGTGAGCCTTTGAACTTAACCTCTATCAGTTTCATGAAGGTACAACATGTCAATAAACTATCTGATCCAGCTTGGTGAGATATTCCAATTCTCTCAACACCCAAAAGTTCCGCAAGCCTGTTCAACCCACCATGAAGACTGTCACAGAATCTCATGAGGTATTTGATATCATAAAGATTAGGGAAAAATATCCTGATCAGCTCCAAAAATTCTGACTCTGTGTCTGGAAGATTCTTTCCTCTGAGCAACTTCACCAAGTAACCAAAATCATATGCACTGTGGAATGTAACCCAATGCACATCAGAACTTGCTACAACACCAGATGACATTAACAGCTCTCCAAATTTAAAAGCACTAACACCCTTTTCATTGTTCTTCCTGAAATCGATGCCACTCTGGGATAAGAGCTCAATGGAGTCTTGAGCATACACATCTTCATTTGGATTGAACTCACAAAAGTTGAATTGCCACACACAGTACTTCTCAGTCCCACATTTGGGAAGATTTCCTTTCTCATCAGAAAATGTGAGGCCCAGCTGTATCAACTTGAGAAGATCAACGTTTGCCTTCAATGTTTGATAATTATAGTCCCTGATATTCCCAATAGGTCGAAGTACAATACCTGGAAACTCAGTATCCATGGCTACATAAGGATATTTGTCAACGACATCACGAATCAACGCAAACTCATGGTCCAGATTATCGCTCCAAACTTCCCTGATGTGGATATTGCTTTTGTCCAAAATCGACATGCTATTCGAAAGCGTCCAGAGATTACTGTGTAACAAGAGATATAAAGCAAAAACCCCCCACAGAACCAAAACCCTAAAATCTTCAAACATAGGAGACCCCAGAACACAAGACCCACAATCCCCCGAAGAGTTTTCCGAAGCCAAAACGCAATCAATCAATCGGTGAACAAAGACGCAAAGAAGCAAGAGATATTATGTTTACCTCGAGAGTGTTTAAAAGCTTCGAAATTTTACGATGAGGGCCGCGAGAAAAAGGGATTATGCGGGATTTTGTCGGGGAAAGGAAAGCTCGAGAAGGTTCTTCTAGGGTTATGAGGGATTGCGAAAAGAAATGAAATTTGAGGAGAATGGGAAAGGAAACTGAGAAAGAAGAGAAAGAAGAGAAGCTAAAAACGATGAAGCTATAATAAAGCCCTCTTCTTCAGCTCACATTGTTACATACAACTTGGTTAGTACATGATTGATTTACTCACTGAAGAAAGATTTGCAGAAGCGACGCATATATATATATATATACACTAGGCTTCGTGTGTCTTAACGGGCACACTAATATGTATATACATTTGAATTAATTAAAGTTGAAGATTACACAAAATTTTTATTTTGATAAATGAGTAAGTTTGGGACCAATTTGAAAAATTATAAAAATATGTAAGATTCATCTAACATGAATAAAATATTTAGGACTAATTTGAAATTACCTCATACATTTGGAATAGAAATTGATATTTTATTAATTTTTAAATGTTTGGGTGAGATGAACGTGGGCTAGCTAGAGAAAAGTGGGTGATTTTTTTTTTAATTCAATAATTTTGACCAACCATAAAAAAGTGGAGCCATATAATATAGTATAGATATACTAGAGGCTTTTCGTGCCCTAACGGACACGCAAATATGTATGTAAAATAAATGAAGGACTAAATCATTAATACAATAAAAAAGAAGGGATCAAATAATAATTTTCCTCTTATTATTAATTTTGTACTATAGTTTTAAAATGTGAAAGACCAGAAAGGGGTGGAGCGATATAATATAAGATATTACTATTACAGTAGCGCCATCATCAATTTTTTTTTCTTTTTTTTTTTTCTATTTTCAGGCT
Organism: Chamaecrista fasciculata; assembly: GCA_003254925.1. Taxonomy (NCBI): domain Eukaryota; kingdom Viridiplantae; phylum Streptophyta; class Magnoliopsida; order Fabales; family Fabaceae; genus Chamaecrista; species Chamaecrista fasciculata. The sequence goes on along the minus strand of QANZ01045227.1, from coordinate 32,125 downwards.
AAATTAGTGAATATTTGAATTTGAAGGATTTTCATTTTTTCTCAGAAGAATTTGAAGGATTCATGTACAGTAATTATTAATATTTTTTTGGTGAAAATCTCATTTTGGTCCTAAAAGTATGGGATAAGTCACATTTTAGTCCTAAAACTATTTTTTATTTCATTTTGATCCTCAAACTTTCACATTTGTTCAAATTTTTACTTTTTTTTCTATTCAAAATATAAGGTTAAAGTGCACTTTTGGTCCCATATCTTTTACTTAGGTCTCAATTTGGTATCGTATCTTTTTTATTGCATTTTTGGTCTCATCTTCTAGTTAGGTACAAAATTGGTCTCATATATATCTTTGCAAAAAAATTCGTTGTTAGTCGCACAATGTCAAACCTTTTGCAAAGATATGAGACCAATTTTACAACGTAATCAAAAGATATGAGACCAAATCTACGACCTAATAAAAAATGAGACCAAAGTACAACAAAAAAGATATGCTGTCAAATTGAAACATAAGTAAAAGATATGAGACAAAAAATGTAACAAAAAAAAGGTACAAAACCAAATTGAACCCTAAATAAAAGATATGACACCAAAAATACAATTAAAAATATGAGATTTTGACTAATTGAGACCTGACCAAAATATTATCCAAAAGTAGACTTTGACCTAAATATGAAAAGATAATTTATAATTTTAAATAACTTTGTAATTTAATTTGGCCAAAAAATAAACTTTGTAATTTGAAATTAAAAAAAAATATTTCTCTTGCATATAAAATCTACTAATATATTTGATTAGTATCAATCTGACTATTTCAAACTTTTAAGTTATTTGACGAAAATACAACTAAAAAAATATACATATCCACCAAATATTTTTTTTATAATAATATTGCGAAATTAAAAATACTTTGGTTACAGACTTTTTTTTTCAATTCAAAGATGGGGAAAAGGGTATAAATATGTGAAAATCTCAAAATAGTACTTTTTCTTGGTTAGTTGTTATCAAATGGTAATTTTATAATTTTGATCCACAATTTTTTACCTAATTACAGAGAATTCCACAGTTCTCAAATTTAGAGGGTCCGTATCCATCAAACTAGTAGGGAAAAAAACTCAAGTTTAAATGCCAAAAATGATGCATTACTTTACAATTGAAGAAATTTCTGATTTATGAATGATGAAGAAACCTCAACAAAACAAATTTCAGTTTATTAAATTAGCATGATTCCAAATTCTTAAAGTAGATGCAACAGAAACTCCTGCAAGAAGTACCCTTCATGAGGCTTAAGTACCACTGCAGAAACAGAATAGATTTCAACTTAGAAAGGTTTACCAAAATATATAAAAAATATAGACAACAAAACTTCAAACTAGTCAGTCTTCCTTCATCAGCATGATAATAAAACAATAAAGTAACATTATTCAGCTTGATACTAGATGAGTTTGGATTCAATGGTAATATCATAAAGATATAATAGATTACTCGTTATATAACTCATCTTCCAACAAGAAATGGAGTTTAAGTACAAAAAAAAAAGAAATCGAGGTCCATAAGGATGTCAAGAAGTCACCAATCTATGCATAACAAGAAGCAACACTATTATACTCAAAGGTTCAAAGCTGATCCTCCCATTCCATAATCTTAAGTGCACACATACCTCATTTGTACATTTCAAAAAAGATTTCATCTGTACATACTCTGGTCCCCTTGCTTCAGCTCCAATTACCATATATGTTTGGGCGGCCGCTCCCACTAGATGGAATCTGGGGAGGGTCAAGATGTATGCAGCCTTACCCCTGCTTTGCAAAGAAACTGTTTCCAGGATTTGAACCCGTGACCTCTTGGTCACCAGGCAATAACCTTACCGTTACGCCAAGACTCACCCTCTATTCCAATTATCATATATATATATATATATATATATATTTGAATTAACTAGCAGCTGATGCTCACATCTTTACCTCTATTGTAATAACCTATACATTTCAAGACACAAATTTTCACATTTTTTTGGCCGATTAATTTCTCATACAATGACAGTCATAACTTTGTGTTTATCAGACCAGTGGAAAAGTACTGATATAGTTTAGAAGCCATACATGCTATCTAGCTAGCTTGTTACTATAATGAATGTCTAAACCAGTAACGGAGTGAGACCGGATGCTCTAATTAAGGACCTCTGCAATCTAAATCTCTAAGCAAACTATGAGTATATGACACTTTTGATGACAATGGCTATCCATTGAGAGAAGATCCTTTTTTTCTCAAATATAATAAAGACTGAGGCAGGAATCGCGTTCCTGCTTATTATAGGAGAAATTAGGGAGGAGAGTGCTCAGTATCCATTGAAGGATGACCAGATTGTGAAGATCCAATTCCCATCCCTCTAAGCAAATTTCTTGCTGTTTCTCTCTCCTGCATAAAGAATTAAGTCATTACATAATTAGGCTAGAGTTGTTTGTGTATACTACTATACTAGACTTACCGGACCAGTACAATCCAGAAGACGTTTACAATAAATCTCTGCTTCTTCAAAATTTTTCTGGCTGTTGTAATATGTAGCAAGAAAAACCAAAGCCTCAACCATGTTGGGTCCTTCGCTCTCTTCATCTTCCATCCTCTCCAAATCCTTCTTGAAGTAGAATGCTGCCTCTTCAGATTGCCCTAGCTCAGAGTGCAGCGTTGCTAGCTGATGCAGAGCAATTGCTTCCCCGTCATTACAGCTTGCGGCCCTTCTGTAGCACTTGATCGCCTCATCAAGCATGTGGATCTGTTCAGTTTCATAACACTGACCCATTGCAATCCACAACCTAGAATCACTTGGCTGCAAGAACACAGATTTCTGGAAGTAATGAAGTGCATAGATAGGCACACTCATCATCTGATAAGTTTGGCCTAGTCCATACCATGCTCGATAATCATGTGGATCTATATCTACAGCCCGACGATATGCATCCACAGCAGCAGGAATGTTTTTCATCTCAACAAACTCATGACCCATGAGTGTCCAAGCAGATAAATAATTTCTGTTTAATTTGAGGGCCCTCCTAAAATAAATAACTGACTTTTCATGCATCCCCTTTAAACTATAATAATTCGCAACGATACAACAAGATTCAGGTCTGTATTTATCAGTCATAAGTATTCTATGGGCAAGGTGACTCAGAGCAGAAGAGCATTCCTTAGCATAAAGCACATTGGAGTACATATCCATGTCTTCCACTCTGTAAGGATCATTTCTCAGAAGTTCTTCAAAGATTGCTTCAACTTGATCAAATTCCCTCAAACTGTACTGAACTTTTGCAATTTGAGCCTGTATATAATTACTATAACCAAAAGTTCCTTGTAAGTATTCATATCGTCCTTCGTCCCAAAGTCCTTAATTCATGATAAGCACTGGCAAGAAAAAAGTCCTTCATCCAGTGATTATTGAGATTGAGACTGTTCAAGATATCAATTGTAGTGCATAAAGATTGAAGCTTGGACCAGGCGTTCCAGTTCCAGGGATAGTTATTCACAGACTCCTCAAGAACGGTACGTGCAAGCCTCTCATTGCCTTTCTGTTTGAGCACAAGACCATACAAGTACAACCCAAATGGGTCAATTGTGCCATTCTTGCGAAGTGTTGAAAACTCCCTCTCTAGAGAAACCAATTCATGATTCACAGCATCACTCTTTCCAAGAGGTCCCTCACGTTCTATTATCTCTTCCTCTTTTCTCTTTTCTCCAGCCTGTGTGGCAGAAAGTATGGAACAAGAAGTTATAGATATGACATAATAATCCAAAAGGCCGTCCATGATGTATTCTTTTTCATCTTACTTGTACAAATTGATAATGTCATATTTTTGGGAACAATTCCAGATTATTTTTCTGATTGTATTGTTTTTAGTTAAGCTTTTTAGTTTAGGTGTCCAAGCTGGTTTAATGGAAAATCCAGCATGGCATTTTCAGTGGCAACTTCAGTTTTGAAGAATAACTGTCAATCTGTTAATCTCTCCAGTTTTGCCACATTTCTGTTGTACTTTACTAATTGATTTTAGATCAATTAGTTAGATTTCTGTTAGGTGCAGTTTGTTATGCACTTAGTTTCTAGTTAGGTTTTTCTATATATAGATGATTGATGCTTCTCAGCACATCAGATTGTAGTTTTCAGTCCATTAATCAGAATTTATTCCCCTCAAATTTGTCTCTCTTTCCTCTTCTTGTTTTCTCATCCCTCGTTTTTGTGTTTCTTTTATGTCCTAAGGGTTCCTAAACTCTACAGATAACATACAATTAAATTGAATAAAATTAATGCATCAGCATAGAGATGCAGTCAATGCATTAGTAAAATTCACATTCTAGAACTTCGGCGCGTCAGTTTTATTCAAGTTTTAGACAACTCATCCCTAATAGGATATCCAAAAGTAGTCCCTCCTCATCTCCACAGCTGCCACCAGTTGAGTGCAACCTATTACGAGGATAACGGATAAATGATTCTGGATGCTACACTCATATCGGTTTTGACAAGAAAATGAATTAATCAACCTGTAAAATGACATTTTTGTCCTTTTAGCTTCATTTAAATCTTTAGTTTGCCCTTATGTTCACTAGTTGTATTAGACATATATTGAGGATGCATTAACCACAAAACATGACACGCCCTGATGAATCACTGATTAAGGTCTCCTCTGAATCCTCTATAATAATAACAAATTAACAATATATAAAAAGACAGTGAGTGGTAGAGAACTTCCAACTCCAAAATGCATAAAACTCTGCTGCAGCATTCCAGAACAAGACAGTGATCAATATGAACATCAACATTTATTGAAGAGAAAATAACTTGCCAGGTAGAGAGCATAACAGCGCAAGAACAAAGATTTCCTTCCAGTTTGATCCCAAAGCACATGTGCAGCACTTTTATACTCTCGGCAGTCAAAATGAGACTTGGCCAAAAGATAAAAGTCACCATCTACCTAGTCATCTTCCTCCATTACAGGAGTAGTTACATATGAAACAGCAGCAATTGGAGTTCCAGTGATCTCATTCGTGTGGTATCTCTTCTGTATGCTTGAACTCCCACGCTGGAATCTGGTGTTTGATGGAGTGAATTTTGCTGGGTCTTGCTCAATGCCAATCAATTGTTCAGCTGCCCTGCAAATTTAAAGGCTATTTTATTTTCTATTTGTTTCCTATTTTGAAAAAATCGTTCACTATAAACTAAAATAAAATATAGAAAATGGGAAAAGTACTAATTTCGTCCCCAAACTTTACATCAACTGTCAATTTCGTCTCCAATCTTTTTTTACCATCAATTTCGTCCCAATGTTTCACATTTTTGTCACTTTTATCCTTTGTTCTTACTTTAACCAAATATTAACGACAAATCTACTAATGTAAAATTGATAGAAAAAGAAACTCAAATTGAAAAACAAGATGCAGTCTACCGTTAATTTAAGTTAGTCAAAACACAAAATTGACCAAAATGTAAAATATTGGGGATGAAATTGACAACAAAAAAAGATTAGAGACGAAATTAGTTCTGTTGCCTGTAGAAAATTAACGCTTTAAATGTTTCCTTCAAGCTAGAGATGATCAGTATTAACACCTTGTAGGGTTTACGCAATTTTTGGGAAAATGACAAACAGGGTTTAACAATATAAGGACCCTATGCTTCCACTCAACTTCCTTAGCTACAAAATGAAGCGCCTAGGTTTAACTCTAGTACAAGAAATTATCCATAGACAGAAATAAAACATATAATAGGAGTTTGAAATTTACCTCCGTCCTGGAAATTCACAAAGTTATTAGTGCATTCAGACATAGACAGAATGAGAAGAAAAGGCAGCATTTTAGGGTTTGTGAGGCAACGATCACTGAGTTGACGAATGGCAATGCGAAGCTCGCTTCGGCAATTGTCTCTTGAATTCATGGGTACCACCAGTTCTTTTTTCTGAAAGCAAACAATTGTTACGCTTAAAAATGAATAAATAAATCCCTACAAAAGAAACACTCATTTTGGTCCCAAAATTATGGGATAGATTTTAAATTTGTCATAAATACTTCATTTATTATAGGTTAGTCTTATTTTTTTCTTTTTTTGTAATTTTTCATTTTTGATTTCAAACTAAATGTTGTCATATATCTCTCATTTCAAGTTTGAATGTAATGAGATTACAACTAAAAGTTATTTTTAAAATTAAATAAAACATTTAGGACTAATTCAATCCCGTACTTCTTAGACCAATTTGAGTATCTAGCCAAAGAACAATGACTTGTATAAAATCTTAGAGAAAACCTCTTTTTTCTCTATGAATTTATACCTTTTTTATGGTTTAGCCACTGCATAATAGGAACACACGATATGGTCATCGAATAATGACCAACGTACAAACGTCAACCAGTTAGTTTAGTTCCTAAAGACGTTATTTGTTAGTATCTAACCTAATAATGTTGACATTAAATATATGTAACAAACTAAATATCAATATCAATGTCAAAAAATGTCATGAAACTTTAATTTTAAAAATCTAACAAAAAATGCCTTGAAACTTTCAATTTTGTATGATAATTGATAGACGTAGACCTCATCTACCATACAAATGCTTCCTGCGGATATGGAATACTGCATTGCTTTGACAATTACAATCAAACAGATTTCAGAATGTTTAGAAAACTTCCTGCAGATAAGTTTCATCTTAAAAAGCATATTTTTAATTTCCCAAGTAGAATGCCTCCTCAACGAGGCTCAGCTCCCAATTTCCAATAAGCAGAAATCGAATAATGAATACTGCAAAACTGCAACATAGGTTCATCTATTATAAATATTTAAACAGCAAATCAAAAGATTTAGGTTGCCCTACCTTTAAATAGGCATCATATTCCAAGTACAATCAAGAGTTCAAACATGTCAATCATCATTCATCAACAGGATGATAAGGTAGTCAAGCTATAAGAGTGTTGAGCTGAAAGGTAATGTTCACAAAGATATAAATAAAACATTTCTAATGTGAAATAATCATCTTCCAAAAGGAGAGCGAGGTCTATATTCTAAGCATGTCAAAATTCCAACAACCTACACATAATGAAAAGCGAATGTAATAAACTGACCACTGATCTTCTCAGTGATTAATCATAGGTACATCTCAAGACAATCTCATGATGGAAAGCTAGAGCTTTGAGGATTTTAACTCTCCTTCCATAAGAGAGCCCATTTTTCAAACAGCAAACCAGAAAATTGTTGTTGCCTTACCTAAACTGACAGAACTTACACGGTTCCAACTACAAACAAGACTTTAAACATGCCAATCATCATTCATCAACAGGATTATAAAGTAATAAAGTACCAAGAATATCTTGAAAGCTCTAGCTCAACATAGTATGGTCCTATAAATAATAAATTTCTGGTTTACATTAAGCACCTTCCAATAGAAGAGGGAGGTCCATATTGATGGATGTCACAACCCAACCTACCCCATAATAAAAAGCAAACATCATAAACTAACAGGTCCAAAGCTGATGATCCTCCCAGTGAGCAATCATAAGTACATCTCATCATTAATATCATCATTTTAAAGGAGTTGGAATCCAGTTCACTTTGTGAATCGAAAATGCCAAAGCAATTAATCAAACAAGGTGAATTCAGCATTCTTTTTAAATCAAGGTTGCTCGGTTGCTCCAGTCTAACCTGAATATATGCTTCTTAAATAAATGTAACTAAAGAAACCCCATCTACCTACTGAAAATCATAAGTGAACTTGTGGGAATGGAACCAGTTAAGATATCACAGGAAAAGTCAATTATTTATACAACCAATGCGTTCAACAAAATAGAAATATTAGACACTTCTCTCCTGGTAATGGAGCAATCAGTTCCTACCAAGAGGGAGGGATCTACAAGAATATGTTTCCTTAAAATCTGACTTCTTAGAAGAAGTGAATATTGAAGCATACACTTCCTTGGTTGCATTTTTAGGAGCCATATCAACAGCCTTGAAACGTTTGGTTGCACGACCATCAGCGACACCCTTCAAAGCAGCATTACCATTCACAACCTTCCCGTTTCCTTCCACTTTAGCTAAAGCCTTGTCCTCAATTTTAACATCTATACCATGTTTCCTACCACTCAACCTTGCTGATTCCAAACTCACACCCTCCTCTTCCTTCCCATTCTCTGCAGCTCCATTCTTGATCTTCTTCGCTTTCTTATCTTTAATCTTAGCTTTCTCCTCCTCCATTTTCTCCCTCAACACTGCAACCTCCTCTTCACTCCCATTGATTACAATCTTATCTGTTTCTGAGAATTCCCTATGACACACAAGACACGTCGAAGACTTAACCTCCTTCAAAGCCTTAGCACTCAGAACATGGCCACAGTTCTTCAGCGCAAAAAACTTGTACTTCCCATTAAACTCAAGCCCTGCAATAGGACACTGAAACCGCGTCCCACTACTATTAACATCATCCTCCATCCCAGGAATCAAAGAGAGCTGGATTTTTACCATATCTTTCAAACCCTTAATGTGCCCAAATTCCTTAGGCAGCTTCTTCCCCAGCAATGCCTCCACCAGAGACTCCTTATTGAATATATTCCCAAGCTTATCCACCACACAAGGCTCTCTCAACGGTTCATTCGATAAAGCGCAATTCAACCACTTGGAAAGCCTTTGCTCGTTCGGGTCGATCTTATCGGGCTTCTTCACGGCGTACATGTTGAGATAGCAATCCCGAGACTCTGCGCCCGTTGCGCCACCATCGCCGCCGCCGCCGCGAAACCTCGATCGGAGAATCAGGGTGGAGAAAGGAGGGATTTGGGAGCTCGGAAGAAGGGTATCGTCGCTGAGAGGTTTGCCATTGAAGGAGAAATAGAACGATGAAAGGAATTCGGGAGATAGCGATTTGGGGAAGAGAGAGTGTTTGAGATGGGAAAGGGTGTTATTGGTGGTCGGAGAAATTGTTAGAGATTGGAGAGGGATTCCGATGTCCGGCGATTGGACTAGGATTTGAGGGTTCCAGCGAGATTTGGGATGCATTGGAAAATCTAGGGTTTGTGAAATTGGCAAGGGGAGTTGAAGATCGAAGGAATTGGATTCGATTAACAAAAAATTTCGCAGTTTGGGAAGTATAGGATTATCAGATTATGATCGCTAACTTTATTTATCGTTTTCGCAGGGCTTGTGATTTGTGAAGTCGAGGATCGCCGACTTATTGAAACCAGTGAGGACGACGAATGCTCGAGTTTTTGACAAAGGAAATGGAGGAAACAATTGAGGTCAAACTATGAGTAAACTAACAACTTGGTCCTTGAAAGATTATCGAGATGACAATTCCGTCCCTGAAATATTGAAATGTATAATTTAGTTCCTGGAAGATTAAAACGATATACCTAAATAGTATACCAGTTTGAAGATACCGTTTTGATCTTTCAGGGATTAAAAAATATACCGTTTTGATTTTTCAGGGACTGAATTGTATATTTCAATCTTTGAGGGACTAAGTTGTTAACTCGATGATCTTTCAGGGACCAAATTGTTAGTTTACTCTCAAAATATTTATTTTATTAATAGACCAAAACCTCATATTGGTCACTTACATTTGTTTAATCCTATATACATGTTTAGATAAATTAGATTAGTCCTATATATTTTTATAATTTCTTAAATTAGTTACAAAGATACTTAATATGATCATATCTCTCTTATTTCAAATTCAAATGCAATAAATCCAAAGCTATGGATTTCTTTTGACGGTAATTTATTGCTGTCAACAAATAATGTCAAATGGATCCCCTAAAAGTAGGTAACTTGTTTCATGATCAATCAAGTGAAAAAGTATGGAAAACATGTAAGACTAATATGTAACAAATAAAACATAAGGGACAAATTTAAAATATATCTCATACATAAAGGACCAAATTGAGATTTTGACCTTGTTAATTTTAACATTAAAATATAGATTTTCCAGTTAATCACTTGTTATTTAAATTATTTTGATTAATATGTATTAAATTTTTTAAATTTTATTTAATATATAGAATATAAAAAAAAATGACACAGTTTTTATATTTTTTTTATTTAGAAAAATTTGTATTACCATTCATAATTTAAAAGATTTTTCGCTCTATCAATTTATTTTTTAAACAGAAATATAGCCAAGTTTTTGTCAAAAACAAAAAGTTTCTTGTTTCAGTCCAGTCCAAAGAGCATTGAGTGTAAGGTGGGCTTAGTCGGACCACTCATAAGGGAAAAGACCCAATTAAGAGGCCCAACCCATTCATGCGGCCCACATGTGGGTTGATGACACTTCTTAATTCTAAAACACTTGGCAAATGGGATGGTGTGACTAAAAATGTAAAAGTCTAAATTGCATTAAGACCGTTGAGTTTTAGGTCAAGAAAGAAAACACTTGAGTTTCAAAACATGACAAAAAGACTCTTTAATTTTTTAACTATGCTCACTTAGGACTTCTGAATTTTTTAAAACTTAAAAACCAAACTTCTTGAACTTTCAATTTTGCTCACTTAAGAGTTAAGACTCCTAAATAACTTCACTTTTTTAAAAACTCAAGGGTCCAAAGTGAATAAAATTAAAAGTTCAAGGGGTCTATATGTAAATTTTTAAAATTCAAGGGTTCTAAGTGATCACAGTTAAAATTTCAGGGGGTCTATTTATCAAGTTTTGAAACTCAAAGGTATTTTTTGTCCCTAAAGTAGAGCTTATAGGGTCTTAGTGTAATTTAACCTAAGTAAAATTTTTAGTTTTAGAAGTAAAATTTCTTGTTATCCTAATAACAACACGTTCCAACTTCTAATATATAGTATCCTTATAACAACACTTCATTCTAATATATCGTACTAGGGGTTTGCTGTGCCCTGACGGACACGGAAATATTTCTGTAACGTTTGATTTGACATTTGTAGTTATTCAGTGACTAAATAGTATATTTTTATTATTCAAAGACTGAATTGTTAGAAGTGTGAAAATTAAAAGACCAAATAATAAGTTTTCACTTTCTTAAATCTCATCTACTACTTTCTCTCCCATTATTTATGCCAATTATTAAGTTTTACATGTTTATTTCTTCTTTTTTTAATTTTTAATTTAATTATTTTTGATCAACCAAAAACATCCTCATACATATAATATAGTATAAATATAGATATAGATATTGATATAGATGTAAGAAAAATGGATTGGGGGAAGTGCTATTGTGATTAAATTAAGTGAAATGTTAAAAGAAAAAAGAGAGAGAGGGGGATTGGAAGCACTTTATAAGGAGCATTTTACTTAATTTAGCATGTCTATATTTTAACGAATCTGTTCTCATCAAAGTGATGTGTTGATCTGGTCAATCTATGATGAACTAATAAACTATTCTCAATAATGAATGTTTGTACATAATTAGTCTCATATTAATTTACTTCTTTAAAAAAAAGTGTCATTTTGCTTGACTTTGACATCACTCACTTTTCATGGCGAAAATTAGGATTGTTCTGCTCGTTCTCTGACCTCAAAACCACAGAAATTCTTAGATCAACAAATAAATAACCAAATGTGTCATTCATTTTGGCTTTGAAATCTACAACACCCTAAGCCCTCTCTCTCTCTATGAAGAAGCAATAGTCATCATATCACACACACAAATGGCTCCTCAACTTCTCAATTTTCAGGTTGTAATTAACTATTGCATGTCAATTAATTTATTTTATACTCTTTTCTTTTCTTTTTTGCTTTTTCTTTTGTATCATTTCTTGTTTTTTTTCCCATGCATGCTAATTCAGAAGTTGATTGAGTTCATGTTCCAAATCAATGTAGATAGGTTGTGTACGATTTTCCCATCTTGGCTTCTTCCAAACGCAGAATTGTGATCCCTCGCTTCATCAAAGCAAACATAAATTCAGGTTTTTCTTTCCTTTTATTTTATTTTATATATCCTTTTGGTTTTCTTGTTTTTTTTTCTTTAAAGTATCAAGCCAAATTAAATTATAGAAAAGTTAAATAGCACTTATAATCGTTTAGAGAACTCAAATCTAATAATATGTAAGAGGAATAATCTGTAAACAATGTTGAATTAAAAAAATCAAGTACAACTGGTCTTATATGGAAGATATCCGCAATATGAAAATCATCAATGGTATTGTTAACAAAGTGTTTATCATTATACTTCATGCAAATCAGAAAAAAAAAAAAAATTTCTTCATGAAGGTAGATGGCAAAAACTCCTCTATATATTTGACAATTGATCGAATATTTTTCGGCATAGATAATCAAATCTGAGTCGATCGAGTGTTGGAATAAATCTTTCACGAAGAAAGAGTAGAACTAGATTTTTTGTTTGCTATAGAACGAAAAAACAAGCAGCACTACACTGCAACACAACCAGGCCAAGCTACCCCTTGAAAATCATCCCTAAGAACCTGGACAACCGCAGAGTAGAATCAGATTTAAATTTAGATAAAACCATGACCAAACTTAAAGAGACTAGAGATGTGACTTATTCAATTAAAAAAGAAAAAAATGAAAATAAGAGACAAATTGCAAATACTACAATTCCTCCCTATAATAAAAGATTGGAAGAACACCCGAGGTTGGAAATTTCTTGGAGAGAGACTGAGAATAAAGGAGTTGAGCGATTTTCCTTTTTTTTCTCGACCGAGAATGAGCTTTTTAATTCGAGATTCAAATTCTTTATATATATTGTTTATGCTGTTTTTAATCTCATGTTTTATTTTTCAATAAGAAAAAATTTAGTTTTTGTTCCCTAAATTTATTTCAAGTCAACAGTTTATTCTCTAAATAAGAGAAATATATGACTCAAACTTTAAATAATGGTCAACTATTAAATATGTGAGATATTGACCATCATCTAACTAAAGAATGTGGATCTTAAATGTTGAGATGGTCTTGTTAAAGGCCCATGTTGTCGAAAATGGGAAATAAATCTGTAATCGATTTGTTTTTTAAAGAGTGAAAACTTTTTCCTTTCTTTTTGTTAACTTATGTATTATGATACAGGTAAGAAAGAAATGATTCATCTCAACTCTCTAAATTAGAAAAATAGGCAAAAATCAAACGAAATCACATTTTGAAATGAATGTGGAACAAATGTAAAAATTTGAGGACAACACGAGACAAAAAATAGTTTTAGTTTTGGAACCAAAATAAAATTAAGCCCATAGTTTGATAACCAAAATTACTATTTGAACTATATATATATGTATCATATTATGCATTATATTATATATTTATAATTTTTGTGGTCATCTCTCTCAACATTATATATTATAAATTCATAATTTTATAAATACAATATTTTTTCAAAAAATTAACATTCTAAAATCTAATGCTAAATATATATTCATTACTCCATTACTTATTAATTTTAGAAAAATTTATATAATAAGTAACTTTTATAACCTTTTTTTTTCTTGTTTTAGCTGCTTTTAGCAAGGTTTTTATAATCGTACCGGTCATTGAACCGCTCGAAGTAGTAGTTCAAGGTTCAATGGTTCAACTGGTGTTCAACCAGGATTGAATCGTTAATAATTAAATAAATAATTATATATATCTAATCTAATATAATAAAAATATACTAATAAATATTAAAATTATATAATAAATTTTTCAAATTTAAGCTAGATTGAGTAAGAAAATAAAAATTAGAAGGATAAAATATTGAATATTGAAGTGAAAACTACCAAATAGCTTATTATTTTGTGTAGAAACTTAAAAAGAAAAAAAAAATCCTTCAAAATAACATCATTTTAATCCAAAAAAGAACAAAAAAAAGTCTAAACCTGTTCAACCCCAAAACCGTCTGGTTTTCCCGGTTTTTGACCGATTCATCCGGTTGTTGACCGATTCTTTGTCAGGACGTTTTATAGCCTGCTCGGACCGGACCAATGCCGATTCGCAGTTCAACCAGTCCGACCGACTTGTTCGATTTTCAGAACAATGGCTTTTACGTCTTTCTTTTTGTTCCCAAAAAAAACACAGGAGCAAAAAGTTTTGGGAAGTTAAAAATAAAATTGATATACACCTACCAACAAGTGTTTGGTGTAGTGGTTGGTGAGCTACACCCTAGGTGAGAGAACTTAGGTTTGATCCCTAGCGTCGACATTATTGAGAGGGTTCAACCGTTTTTTCACTGTAACTCAAATGAGATTAGTTTTCGCTTAGACGGTTAAAATTTACCTATTTAATTAGTCAACATGACATTCACATTATAACCAATTTACATTTTTTTTCTTCTCTTGAGAGCATCCTTAAACACAATTGGGAGAGTTTTAAGTAAATTCGATTGAAATTTGTGTTTATTACTTTGTAAAATGTGTTTGGATTTTTTTTTTTCCTTCTCTATAAACCCTTTTTTTTTTGGCCTGAACTATAAACCCTATTTATATGAAAAGTAAAAGTCCAACCTCCACATGATTTCTAGTGAAGTACAATGATTAGGATATTGAGTAGTGTTTAAGGATTTCTTAAACAAAAAAAGTGAACTTTATTCTTTTATTCAAACTTTCACATCCTTGTCTATGTTCTTGCCCCACCATATGCATGATAAATTTCCAATAATTAATTATCTCTTTAAGATTTAATAATAAAGAGGAAGCTTCTTGTTGACAAAATTCTTAATTAACATTGTACCACACCTAAAGATGACAACACAAATCAAATAGTATTAAGCACCATGACATAGAATACAAGTAGCAAAATAATAATGTAAGTATTGTCTTGGGGATTGCCGAACCTTCATAAATTATTCAACTTGCATCCCACACAAAGAATTAAATATGTTGTGGAATTAATTCCCATGTAGATATTAAAATTGGTCAAAAGGTCATTTTAGTCCTAAATGTTTGTCCTAATGTTCATTTTGGTCCTTTATGCTCCAAAATGTTCAATTGATCCTAAATGTTGGCAAAATATTTCATTTTGGTCCTAAATTATTGAATTTGGTCATATTTCTCTTGTCTCTCATTTCAATTTCAAAGGACTTGTTAAAAGTAACTTGTAATTTTGAATTCTTTGCATTTGAACTTGAAACGATAGGGATATGATCAATTTTGTTTGATTTATTGTGAAACGAGCGGTCTACTTTCAGGACTAATTTCGACCTCATTTGTTGAAGGCTCCAATTGGATAAAGAAAGTACTATTTGAGAACAATATGTAACTCTAAACTCGTCACATTTGAATTTGAAACGAGAGAAATATGATTATATTCAATAGTTTGTGACCAAAATGAATACTAAGGCATATATTTAGGACCAAAATGACCCTTTGACCGATCATGATTACATCTTTCAAAAAGAAAATTATGTCTTTTATTTTTATTGAAAAATTCAATACTAAAAATCTAATAAGAAACTGTACTTCTTAAGTTTAATCCTAACTGAGTTCTTTCTGGCTATGCCTACAAAATTATGATTTTTTGGATTTTGGAAAGATTTGATTTTGAAGCACCAACAATGACCAAACCAAACAATCCCTTCGCTTTGTAATCCATCCACTTATTATGTGCTGTTAATTTTTTACTACAATTAAAATAATATCTAAAAGAGAAAATTTACTGATATATGAATTTACACTAAGTTAACTAATCAATCCTTCAATAATCGAAATATACGATTTGGTCCTTAAAATATTTCAATTATAAACTATTTGGTCCCTAATGATGATTTGATCCTTGAATTTATACTAAACTAATATTATTTAGTCCCTAAATTTGTACTAAATTAACACTATTTGGTCCATGAATTTGAACTAATTGTATACTTTTTGGTCCCTAAATCAAATTCAAGGGACCAAATTGTTGACAAATTCAAAGATTGAATAGTATATTTTGATCATTTAGAGATTGATTAGTTGACTCATTGTAAATTTAATGATCAAATAGTAAGTTTTCTCTCAATAAAATCATGTGTTAATTATTTGAGACTTTGAGTGTGTATGTATTATAATTTAGGCATTTATACGAGAGGTAAGCAAAATTAGAGAGAATCCAATTCGCCCTTATATTCCTGAGTTGCTGGAGAAAGCAAAAGCAACGCATGGCTATCTTACATTCATACTTCTCTCTCACTCACCAAACCATCGCAATAAAACAAAATAGTACCTTTACCATACACTAAACACCAGAACAGACACTCCTCCTACCCTTCATCTCTCTCTCTCTCTCTCTCTCTCTCTCTCTCTCNATGTATGTAATTCATTCTTTCATTTTCCATATTAAGGATTCATGCTATACCTGTTTCTTGTCTTCTCATGTATATATATATATATATATACATATATATATATATCTTTTGATTCTTTGGCTCTCTCTTGTTTCATGCTTTAGCCCCTTAATTTATTCCTGTTCATTTCGTATTCACCAGTGGATGAATGTTACTCTAACTAAACTTCCTCTAATTAGTAAAATGTTTTGGGAATGGTGAATAGCTATATTTTATATTGATCCAGAATTTAAATTAATTACTATTGATAAGATTAGGAATGAATGCACTACCTATCATAAAAAATGTTTGTTGAAACACACTTTAGTTGGTTTGGTCACGTACAAAAAAGGCTGTTAAAGGCATAGTATAAAAAATCGGACCGGACCGGGCGGTTCAACCAGTGAACCAGACACCAGACCTGTCTGGAAAAACAAAATTACCGTTTATGCAGTTGACCCGGTCAGTCACCGATTCAACTGGCGGTTGAACCGGTAGACCAGTAAACCGTGAACCGGTTTAACCAGCCAAAGTTTGCAAAATTACATATTGATCCCAAAAAATTACAAATTAGTCCCTGGGTAGTGGGTACATATTATCTAGGGACTAAAATGAAAACTTTAAAAAAATTTTGGGGTCAATATATAATTTTTACAAAATTTGTTATGGTTAAAATTGTAAAATAGCTCCAAAGGGTAACTAAAGTATTTAATTTTTACTTTATATTTAAATTATTGTAAGATATTAATGTGTATTTAATGAATATGTATATTTGAAAATGTATTTTTTAAGTAAACCGGCTCAACCGATTGAACCAGTGACCTAGCGGTTGAACCATTGAACCAGTGACCCGAGCCTTCCACCGGGTTAATGGCCGGTCCGGTTTTTTACACTATGGTTAAAGGTTCCGTACATAGAGTTGACAAGATGAATTTAATTATTGATAACCTAATCATATAAATGAGTGAAGACAGAATACATTAACGTCGATTAATCCATATAAACAAGCTTAGGCTCTGTTTGGGGGACACCCAATCCTAATCCAATCTCATTCAATCTTAATCTCATCCTAGGATTGGATGAACAGTACTGGTTGGGTGTTTTTTGGAACCTCCATCTCATCTCATCTCATCCACATCATCATATCATTCACAATATCATCTCATTTTCTCTTACAATTACTAATTTATCCCTATTTACACACCTATAATTACCTATACTTTAATACAAATATAAAAAAAAGAGAACTAGACAAAATAGTAATTTTACATACCCTCATTTATTATACTTATAATTTTCTCTCTCTATCTATCATTTCTCATCATTTTTTTATCTTTTCTACTCACACACTTTTTCTCTTTCTCTCTCTCACACACACATACACCTCTCTCTCTCTCTCTTTCACACACCCCACACACACTCTTATTTATATATATATAGAATTTATATTAATTTAATTAAACAAAAAATTTATAATATTATTATTTTTTT
>QANZ01045227.1:2921-14073 GCA_003254925.1 Chamaecrista fasciculata | reverse complement strand
TAATCTCATCCACTTGGATTTGGATTGACCCCTAACCCTCAATCCAAAATTTTCTCATCTTCACAATTTCCAATACCATATCACACTTCCCAATTTCATCTCATCTCAATATTATTTCAATCAAAACACAACCAAACACCTATCATCTCATCTCATCTCATCTCATTATCTCAATCTCATCTCATTATTTCCTACCATTTCTACCCCTATACAAATTACAAAAATCCATCTACTTTTTTCTACCAACCACAATCATTACAACCCCTTTTATATAATTTCACACCCTATTTAACATCATTATCAATAAAATCACCCAAACACCAATACATCATCTCATCTTATCCAATTAAAAAATAATCTCATCCCATCCATTTGGATTGGATTGGATTAGAATTCAATGTGACCTTATTTAGTGGGAAAAAGGCTTCTTTTTGTTGTTCTGACTTCTGAATAATAGTAACCAAAAACTAAAAATTTCTTTATTTTTTCAATAAAAATTTTGACAAAAATGATTATTTGCATAAAATCAAAAGTTTAAAGGGTCTTTCGTTACTTTTCAGAGTTTAGGAGGTTTTTTACCCGACTAATGTTTCGGGAATCTATGCAATTTAGCCTCTTTTCTGGCCTGTTTCTGACACTTTTATCAGCAAGTGATTTCTGAGGAAATGGGTTTCTTAGAGCTGAAAGTCATAGCAAGAGTTAACATGTAAATGATGTTTTAAAGAGGTGCAATTTATGGTATTCTGTAGCAAAACTTAGAAGTAAAAGCCTAAAGTAAGAATAACAACTCCAAATATATATATATAGCTGTGGCTTATAAATGGGGTGTTTTCTGTGATGTTAATTTCTGCAGCTTGTACACAAGAAGAGGTTAATAAGGTGATGGATTCAGCAAAGTCTGCACAGAAGTCATGGGCAAAGACCCCTCTATGGAAGCGAGCCGAGCTTCTTCACAAGGCAGCAGCCATTCTTAAAGAGCACAAAGCTCCAATTGCTGAGTGTCTTGTCAAAGAAATAGCAAAGCCATCCAAAGATGCAGTCACAGAGGTGTGCATGTCTTGTAAATATATTACAGAGTAATCATATAAGTTAGTCTCTGAAAGATACTTGAGTTAATCCCTAAAAGTCACGAAACCAACACATTTTAGTCATTTTGTCTCTAAAAATGACTTGAGGGACTGAATTGTATTACTTCCACGATTTTCAAGAATTGAAGCATGTAAACTAGACTTTTAGGAATTGAATTGTTAACTCCTATATCTTTCAGGGATTAAGTTGTATGTTTACTCTATATTATGCTTTCTGGGTTGCAAGTATAACCCGAATTTAACTCATCTTTAGGACTGGAAAACTGAATTCTGAAAAATTATGAAGGTTGTGAGATCTGGGGATCTAGTGTCTTACTGTGCTGAAGAAGGAGTGAGGATTCTAGGGGAGGGAAAGTTCTTGGTATCTGATAGTTTTCCCGGAAATGAAAGGACCAAGTATTGCCTCACTTCCAAGGTATAATTTTTTAGCATGTTCATTATACTGTCTCTGTATTAATCACTTCATTTGTATATATAGTTTCTCTATATATGAGGGACAGTTTGATCAACCATTTGAAGTAAATATCTAATGCATTAATTACAAACAAGCTCATAAGATGACATATGTTCATGTTGTTCTTTCTCTTTTGTTTTCAGAAAATGAAAATTCTATATAAAACTCTTGGATAAGAATGTGGTGGAGGAAAAAAAAATGGAGAAGGAAACAAAATTATTGAATATATATAATCTTCTTGGTGCTCCTTTCGCATGTAGATTCTTTGATTATGTTCTTGTATGATCTACATTGTCATCTTACCAATTTTGACCACCTGTTTTATCTATCTGGATCTATGCCCTCTAGATTTTGTTCTTACTGCATGAATTATCATAACTGAATTAAATTTGCTTGTTTCACATTAAGAAAATTGGAAAAGCATAGTTCTTATGCAATCACCAGATGATAATTCCCCCAGTACAAAAATATGATGATTTGATGACTAAGTGAAAAGAAAGGAACAATATTAACCTTATCCTTAGTTACACAGTTAAGACAATATTCATATTTAGTCTTACTTTTTCCATGAAGTGCTTGAGTAAAAAAAATTATGAGGCATCAATATCTTTCTTTTTATCATTATGAGGCATCAATATCATAGTTCCAAAAGAAATCAGGGATAATTTGGGGGTATCTTGCAACTTTCCAAGATAATCATTAATTTCTAATCATTTACAGATTCCATTAGGAGTGATCTTAGCTATTCCACCATTTAACTATCCAGTAAATCTCGCTGTCTCCAAAATCGCTCCAGCACTGATCGCTGGAAACTCACTTGTGCTGAAGCCTCCTACTCAGGTAATTTCTCAGTTATAAAATCCATCAGTTTCACCAGTCTTAGTAGCTAGCTTAGGTTAAAAAAGTTCCTATATGAGGTTCCATAGAAAGCACCAATAAATTTTCACATTCATGTGCTTATTAGGCCATAAAACCTTATGTTATGTTCTTTATTTCAGGGAGCTGTTTCTGCTCTGCATATGGTCCATTGTTTTCACCTGGCTGGTTTCCCGAAAGGCCTAATCAGCTGCGTCACCGGAAAAGGCTCCGAAATCGGTGACTTCCTTACTATGCATCCAGGAGTGAACTGTATAAGGTGACTCATTAATTCTGCAGTCTCTTAAGTTAAATATGATGCTTTTATGGTAAATATCATGTTTTGTCCCCCAATTCTTACATTATATGTGCTGTGCATAACTAACTTCTCCATTGCTGGATTTTGAAATCTTGTGTGTTTCAGCTTCACTGGTGGAGATACCGGCATTGCAATCTCGAAGAAGGCGGGCATGATCCCTCTTCAAATGGAGTTAGGAGGAAAAGATGCCTGCATTGTACTTGAGGATGCAGACCTTGATTTGGTGGCTGCAAACATTATAAAAGGAGGCTTTTCATACAGGTGAATGCTGGCAGTTCTAAGTTTGGCTTTAATTTGTTTATGAATGTCTTGTTTATATCACCTTATGCATAAATTCAATGGAACTAGGTGATCTGAACCTGGATATGAGCGGATATCAAAATCAATCTCCATTCTCATCTCTAAATTCTACAAATAGTTAAATCCTGCTGATAACTAGACCAATAATCGGAGAAATTTTATCTAGGACACTTCCCAATGCTTTTAGAATGCAGAATTCCATATTATATCTAGGAGTTAAAAAATCATCTTTCTGCCATTTCACATGCATATAATTTTCTTATGATGGCTTACTAATTGTGATCCAGATAGAATCTCAGAGAAAATGGCATTCTAAAGTTAAATTTCCTTTCTGCAATAACAGTGGTCAGAGATGCACTGCTGTTAAGGTTATCCTAGTGATGGAATCTGTAGCCGATGCTTTGGTGGAGAAAGTGAAAGCCAAGGTGACAAAACTGACTGTCGGGCCACCCGAGAAAGACTGTGACATCACTCCGGTCGTGTCAGAGTCATCGGCGAATTTCATCGAAGGCCTTGTCATGGATGCTAAACTGAAAGGAGCAACATTCTGCCAGGAATACAAAAGAGAAGGAAATCTTATTTGGCCCTTGCTTCTGGATAATGTCAGGCCTGATATGAGAATTGCATGGGAGGAACCATTTGGACCAGTTCTACCAGTTATTAGGATCAATTCTGTAGAAGAAGGAATTCACCATTGCAATGCTAGCAATTTTGGACTTCAGGTATCGTTAAGTCTTTTTCATGATACAACAAAGCCTATATATCCTATATATTGAATTTTCTTAACGCTACTTAAATACTTTAATCTTTCATCTTATGTGATATGGAGCACTATTTATAATTGTCCAACAGACACGACTCATAATAAGTCTTAACATTGTTAGAATCTCTTCAGGCTTGAACTTCGAGGTCAAATGGTACTTGAAATGTATAATGTCTCCTTGTGACAGTTTTCTGTAATCTGTGAGCATGTAAAATGACTAACAGACTCATTCTTGTGCAGGGTTGTATCTTCACAAAGGATGTCAACAAAGCAATGTTAATCAGTGATGCAATGGAGACAGGAACAGTTCAGATAAACTCCGCCCCGGCTCGTGGACCCGATCATTTCCCCTTCCAGGTGAACCCACCATCAAAACAAATAATTTCCCGCTCAAATCTAGATTTCATGTCGAGAAACATAATACTCTATTCATATCCTACTCATAATCTTCACAACTGATAGCTCACACACACATACATACATAGCATTAGTCCCATTCTTAGATTAGAAGACTATATATGATGAAATTGACTGTTTCCCAATGATATCAACAGCATCCAATACTGAGGAATGTTGTATATATATTTCAGGGTATCAAGGACAGTGGAATTGGATCACAAGGGATCACCAACAGCATAAACATGATGACCAAGGTTAAGACAACTGTGATCAACTTGCCCACCCCATCTTATACCATGGGCTAATAATGTAGTACTGTTTGAATTCTTAAAAAAGAAATTGAGAATATATATATATATATATTTAAAGATAGTTTGATGAGTCTTAGTTAGCAAAAACTGCAGAAGAGTTTAGTCTGAATCTTCTTTTGCAGCAGAATAGTTTTAAGAAATATGGAATAATTAATGACTGTGATAGGATACTATGACTACTTTGTTATTGTACTCAGTTTAAACCATGTGAATCATTCATTATATTTGTACCTTGTTCATATATGTTGAGAATATGAAACATGTTCCAAATTTATAAGCCAAGTAGCTAACACAAGCATCCATGGTATGTAAAAAGACAAAAAAAAATTTGGTAAAGTTGTTTAGATCTTATGATATGTAAGGTTATTCTTTAAAATTGAGGTGAAAATGTACCCAATTATATATTTTACACTTACATTTCTTATGAAAAGTTTGTTGTTATTCAATCTAAATATATCGTTTAAAATAAATTTAGTCAAAGTGTATTTTTGGTCCTATAATTTTTTTTATTGTATTTTAGTCTTATTTTTTGCTCAGGTCTCAATTTGGTCATGTGTTACATTTCCGGTCTCATATGTTTGAGTCAGGTTATAGGATTAGTCTTATTTCTTTTGGTCAAGCTGCAAAATTGGTTTTATATTTTTACAAAAGGTTCTACATTGTGGGACTAACGGTAGAACTTTTTGTAAAGATATAAGACCAAATTTACAACAAAAAAAGATACAAGACCAATCGACATCTGACCCAAAAGATATTGGACCAAAAGTGCAACTGAAAAAAATAGGGACCAAATTGAGACCTAAGCAAAATATATGAGACCAAAAGTGCACTTTGGCCAACAATTTTTTCTAACATATTATATATATTTGATAATTCATTAATTCTATCATGTTAAAATAATGACTCATTATTAATTAAATATACTTTATTTTAGATAAACATGAAAGTTTGTGCTTTGAATATTAATGTGTTAGTACAAGATATTTGTATGGATGATTTGTCATTCCCACTTTCTCCTATGTGATCCAAACCCAGAAGAAAATGAAAGGAAAATAATGATAATATAAGGGCGAGATTTGTCAATTTTAGCAAACTGCTTTTACGTTCCAATCTTTCTTTCCTTTTTTCCATGGTAGTACCAATTTCAATCACTCCTACTCTTATTATTTGCTTTATAGTTTATACTTTATACTATAAACTTCTCTTTTTAAAATAATAATGATAATAATGATAATAATAATGATAGTTGTATTAAGAGGTTTTTGTTTGAGGACAGCTTTGGACCTTTGTTGCCCCGTGGTTTTTAGATTTTCCTTTGTGTTTTGGCTCTTTTTGAGTCTTTTGATTGTACCGAAAAAAAAATAATGATAATAATATTTTTAATTTAATTAATAAATAACCTAATTAAATTAACTACATCCAAGTTTCAACTTAAAAAAAAAAGTAGCTTAATTGGTAAAAGGAGATAAAAATATCTCCCGTGGACTTAATTTTTTTCAATTCCCTTTTGTGGATCAAGTTGGGTTCAATTGTATTATCTAATATATAAATTTTATTTATATTTGATATATTAATATATATATTTCTTACATTATCCTATTATTTTAAACACTGAAATATCCAATATATCCAAGAATAAATGTGTAGATAAGATAGGGCACCCTAAATTTAAAAACTAAATATATTTCTATACTAAACTAAATTAATTAAATAGAAATTATAATACATATGAAATATAAAATTAAATATATAGAAACTAAAAAAAATATTTAGAATACTAAATAAAATATCGCCCTATTTATTAAGGACTAAAATAGAACTTTATTATTGGATAAATAATAATCATGCAACGAAGCTTTTAGAATCTCATACAATCATAATTTTTAATTCCATGATAAAGTATAAATGAAGATAATACTAAATTAAGCACTATATCATATATATGATGTATACAAAATAAATAGGGCCAAGTCTCTAATTCAAAGTCCTAAAACTTTATGACCTTTTTCTTTTCAAAATAGAGAAAACTCCAGGCTTAGGCATAGCTAGAGATATAGGAGAAACCTCTGCATATATAATTAGGAAACGAAACATTATTACTTAATATCAATACAATTAAATAATTGTTTTAGGATAATAAAGTGGACTAGGATGTGTAAAGATCGCCCTATATCACCTTTGTGAAGTGGGGTTGTGATTGCTATAAGATAAGGACAAATACCTACATATTATAAAGCATTTATGTCAAAACTAAAAAAATTATCCTTACATGTGAGTATGTGACTTAAATTTCAAGAGTTAATTAAGAGTTTCATTATTAAACTATTTCGAATTAATTTATATTTAAATTCTGTTTTAATTTAAAAAAAATAAAAGTTAAAAGGTCGTTTTGGTCCTAAATGTATGCCCAAATATTTATTTTGGTCCTTTTTGTTTCAAATATTCAAGTTGATCCTAAATGTTAGCAAAATGTTTCATTTTGGTCCCAAACTAATGAATATGGTCATATTTCTCTCGTTTCAAGTTCGAATGTAACAAGGTCAAAGTTATATATTGTTCTCAAATGTACTTTTTTCATCCAACTGGAGCCATTAACAAACGAGGTCAAATTAATCCTAAAAGTATATTGCTTGTTTCATGGTCAAACAAACAAAATTAATCATGTCTCTCTCGTTTCAAGTTCAAATGTGACAAATTCATAGCTAAGAGTTACTCATGATAAGTTCTTTGAACTTGAAATGAGAGACGAGAAAAATATGATCAAAATTAATAGTTTGGGACCAAAATGAAGCATTTTGATAATATTTAGGACCAATTTGAACACTCTGAAATATAAAGGACTAAAATGAACATTAATGCATACATTTAAGACCAAAATGATCCTTTGAAAAAAAAACAAATCTTCAGCCTCACAAAACACATACATATCATAGATAATGAAGTCAAATTGCTACTAATTATATAGATCAAGGGGATATTGTTAGATCAAAACTTAGTTAAAGTATCTTATATGTTTGTTATGAGCTTCTCCATCAACATTTGACACGTGATAAAAATTTTATGTATAACCAATCATGATAGAAAGAAAATATTAAACACAATCTTTTGTATAATCAGTCATTGAAGAAAGAAAGCTAAACGGCACTTACAAATGTTCATATAATATTATTTGTTAATTTCTTATAAAAAAAAAAATCATTGAAAAATGAGAATATAATTGAAGTTTATAATTAGAGAAACTTTATGACAAACAGATAAAAAAATTATATAAATTTTTACTTTTTACCATATTGTAATTAAGTATATAGTTTGTGGTGGATAAATACAATTTTCGTTGTTAAATATACAAAGTGTATAATTATTTTTAAAACTAAATGATCTCATGCACTTCCAATTATTCCAAAAAATATACCAGTTAAAGCAGTCACAATTAAAAAGGTAATGACAATAATGCAATATAAAAATGAACCAAATTATAATATGCATATATACATCTAGTAAGGATTGAAATGCATACTATACATAGAAATAATTAACCTTAGTGTGGTCCATGTTTCCTTCTATAGTATGACTTTTTTAAAATTTCATGTGCTATGGGAAGAATATTTAAAATTTTAATTAACTAATCAAAATAATATTACTCAATAAATGCAGAATATGTTGTGTATATTAAAAACTGTCCTAGTCTTGGAGAGTTGTACACTTGTACTCCAGGCTTCATTTATTAAGTAGATTCCCATGGACATTAACAATTATGAGATTCAGGACAATCAATAAATAATAAAAATATTATGGATAGAATAAATAATTAATTTGAATTTGATGGGCATTAATTAAATGAGAAATTTTATTTTATATGACAAATAAAATAATTGATTATCATTAAATCATAAATTAATTGATGATTTAAATTAATACAAAATTCACTGTAAATGTATGTACATATAAATAATTAATAATATATTATTTAAAAAATTGAAGTAAATTTGAATTATTAATTTGAGATCTAAATTGATTATCTTGATATAATTTGATATTTAGCAAACAAAATCTTATCAATACTAGTTTTGTGGGATTCCATGCTTTGGAATATATTATGTGATCCTAAATATTTTGATTCAAAGAACTTGGCATAGTTGAACAACTAAGATGGAAATGGATCACCTAAATTATAGTGGTTGAAGTATGGCTACTTTATCACTTAATGACCATTGGATGAGTTGATTAAAATTTTATGCATCGACTTTTTCAATAACATCAATTGTGGAGATCTAATAACTCAGCTATTGTATTTTAGTTGACCCACTCCCAACTAAGATCTAGTTAGTATTGAAAACTTTTAAAAGTACAAATTGATTGTGTATAGATAGTTTTTCCATTATGGAGAAATTGTTTTCCTTTCTTTTGTCCAACTCCCACAGTTGTTATAATAAAAAATAAAAGTTAAATCGATATTTATTTTTAAGAGAATAATTAAATTTTATGATAAGTAAATACAATTTTCTAATTAATGAAAAGCTTTTCCAAATAATTTTTTTCACATTTGAGTCGTCCATTTTTTCTTATTCCACCAAAATCTTTTTAGACTAAACATCAAAGTAACAAAATTTCTAAGATTGAAGGATTTGAAAATAAATTAAAATAATAATAAATTGGTAACAAAACCTTCTTGAAATTAAAATATTATAATGAGTTGAGATTGTGAGTATATATTTCAAATATGTTATTAGCACTTTTTTAACTAAAATCCTTGAAGTAATGTATTATTGTTTTTTTTGATAGGGAAGTAATGTATTATTGTTATTATTTTTTCTAACTAAAATAAAAAATTTTAACAACTTATTGATATATGTGTAATCACTTACATCACATCTTGAATTTTATGATTAAATAAGACATTTAGGAAAATTCCAACAAACTAATAATAAGTCTTAGATCTTTTGGTGGACCAGCTGTTCTATTTTTTGAAATTATTTTTTCACACACATGATAATCTGGTCTCCTAATCATACAGCAAATATCATTCCATTAGTCTGGAATTTGGAATCTAAAAAACTATATATATGATTGTATTGTGTGTATGTAAACCAAACTTTCATCTTGGATATTTTATTAATTCATTTATTTTTCCTGATGTGATTGACCAATTTAAAAGATGACATAGTTATATTTATTTTTGTAACTAGTTTGTACAAGGAAGATGAATTAAATGATTCCACTGCAAAAATATTTAAATAAACTGCAAAATCTTGAATGAACTAGTTTGTGTTAGGTAGCAAATAATAGATAAAGAAATTTAATAAACAATCACCCCACACCCACTTAAAGAAAAAGCATTCTATTAAATTTAGAGTCAAATACTCTTGGTATAATTAATGTAAAAAAACATCATTCAGTTTCTAATATATATGACAGGTAATCTGTAAATCAATTCTATTATTCGATAAAAGAATTATTATTTCGAATTTTTAAATATCATAAATGTGTAATATTTTTATAATTCAATTATTTTTTTTCAAATTTAAATATAATAGAAATACAAACTTAATTCATGAAAATTCTATTAATATACTAATTTATAGTATTTCATCAGTATTTGGTTTTTCAAATCGTATATTAAAGTATATTTTTATATAAATAATTGAAAATAAAAAAGTTAAATAATCTCTCACTTTGGGCAATAAAAATCTACTATTTTTTATTATGTTACATGAAAATAAAATGTGAAATTATAAAAAGTCATAAAAAGTTAAGGGTAAGTTACATTTTGATATCTGGTAAAAAAAAATTACACTTTGATATCCTGAGGTATGGACTGATTCTACTTTGGTAACATGTTCTTTCAAAAGTGACATTTTGATACCCTGTTATATTCCCTATTAGCACTTTGGTACCCAAATTTTTTTTTCCGTTACCTTTTGACGAAAGAAAAAAACACGTGCAGGTCATATGCATGGTCAAAACACATAAAATCCACTATCCTAAACTCTGATTTCACGATTCAACATTAAAAAAAAACACGAAATCATCTACCTTCAAGTTATACTGAATTATGTTTTTTTGGAAGATGAATCATGAAATCTGAGTTTAAGATGATGGATTTTGTGTTTTTGACCAAACACATGACCTGCACGTGTTTTTTTTCGTCAAGAGGTAACAGAAGAAAAAAAAAGTTTGGGGTACCAAAGCGCTAACAATGAATAAAATAAGATATTAAAATGTTACTTTTGAAAGAATATAGTACCAAAATGAAATCAATTCATACCTTAGGGTACCAAATTATAATTTACGCAAAAGTTAAAAATGTTGAAATCAACGTGATGTTAGCATTGTTCGTTAATAAAATTTTGAAGGTATAATAGATAACAAAAAAAAAGAAGTTTATATTTTAGCTTAATTTTTATTAGGCTTAAGTGCACTTTTGGTCCCAATACTATGACTAAGGTTTCAATTTGGTCCCATAACTATTTTTGTTGCAGATTTGGTCCCAAACCTTCGCAAAAAGTTTCACCGTTAGTCCCCTGGTCACTTCCGTCCAATTTTCGCCGTTAAGTGTGACGTGGCAGTCTGACTGGGATGCTGACGTGGCAAAATCAAATGAGATGGAGTAAGTTAGGATCAATATGTAACATTTCATAACTTCTCTGGACTGAAAGCATAATT
>QANZ01045219.1:0-10257 GCA_003254925.1 Chamaecrista fasciculata | reverse complement strand
CGCCTCTTATTGCCTTTTTATTAGTAAAAATGTTTTATTAATTTAAAGTCATGAATTTGAATTCAAAAGATTTGATAGAGATATCAAAAGATTTGAATTCAAAAGATTTGGTGATATCTCAAAAACAGGATCTTTGGAGGATCATGACTTCCTAAGAGTTAGGAAGGTTTTTGATTTATAAAATTCGAAGGATAAATAGGGAGCATATGGCGCCATCTTAGAGGACCTTTTGGGGAGATTTGATCTCTCAAATTGATTCTCTAAGATTACGATTTGAATTTAAATTTAATATTATGGTAATATTATAATTTGAAATTCAATTCATGAAAGCCATATTATTATAATTTAGAATTATAATAATGCTCTAAAAATAATTATATACATGTATATATAAGGTGCTAGGCGCCTATTTTGAGACTACACATGCCTAAACCTAGCTCACAATTGATTTTGTCTTCCTCCTAGTAGAGAGAGAGGAAAAATCGCCACTTAGCTTTCTAGAGAGAGAGAATTTGAATTTTCCTAAGAGTTAGTGAGAAATTCGAGTTGTGGTATTGTTAGGGTTTTGAGAGAAGAAAACAAAAGGAGTTTTGTTGTTCTTCTCCATGGTAGCGCCATCTAGCCTGGAATTCAGAGAAAGAGTTCCTGAATTCAAAAGCTGTAGATTCAATCCCGAGTCTCTTTGAAGAAAGAGGCGTGGAGGCTAGCACCTCGTGTTCGGGAAACTGTTCGTGTGGATCACCGGTAGAGAAAGGACCTGCAAACGGACTTCTACACTCACGAGTATCACCAATCCGATTGAAAGCCTGAGGTATAACACTTTTCGTATCTGGTTTTAAATTCAGCTAGCGCATCTCAGGGTGGGATTTTCCTGGGGACGCAAGGTTTTTTTTTATTTTACAGTTCTTCCGCTGCGCGTTTCCCCGGAGATTTCCCAACAGATATCTTACTGGCGCCCTCGATGAGTCTGTCCAAGGAAAGAGTGGCCACTCAGTATATTGGGACTTACTCAAGGAGATCGAGAAAGTAAAGGTTTGGATCATGGATGACTTTCCTGTGCCTGATCCATGACCAAGATATCGCATAACAATAGGGTCGGTGTCAAGGAGGTACAAAGGTTAAATCGGTTTTGGTAAAAACGATAACTCACGTGTTTTGGGTAGTCGCGATGCCTTGCTAGAGTCCGCTCACGACTTGTAGGTCATGGGGATGACCTGCTGCCAACTTCACGTGGGGCCTGCTGGGTCACACACGAGCAGAATTAGAACACATTTAAAAGGGACACGAATTAGGGTTAATTCGTGGGTCACTCCGGTGGTACAATTTAAGACACAGAGGAAATGTCTGGGACATTAGGTCTTGTCTTAAATTTTCTACAGTTTAAATAATTGTTAAACGATTAATAGAGATTAATTATTTACAATTAAAATATTAGGAATAATAAATCAAATAAGTTTCCTAAAAGTTAGGAGATTATTGATTTATAAAATTCACTAATATTGGCATGGAGGATGGCGCCTCTTAATAGATGATTTTAATTAATAGAAATGTTTTATTAATTTAAATCATGAGTTTGAATTTGAATTTGAATTTGAGATTCAAGATTTGAATTAAGATATTGGGGTAATATTTTAATTCAATAAAGAATTTAAATTCAAGATTCAAAATTTGAATTAAAGATATTATGGTAATATTTTAATTCAAAAACATTGGGATAAAATAAGTTGGTTATGACTTCCTAATTTTAGGAGTTATTTTTTATTTATAAAATTCCAATAAAATGAAAGGCATAAGGCGCCTATCTTAGGTGGGTCCCATTTGAAGATTTGATCTTCCATTTGATTCTCCAAGATAGCAGTTTGAATTTGAATTAAAATATTATGGTAATATTTTAATTAGATATTCAAGTCTTAAAATATGATATTATTGTAATGTCATGATTTTATATTTATAAAATTACCATAATTTTGGTAATTATATAAGCCTAAAGTCGCCTAGCCCATGATACATGTGAGAAACCCTAATTCATTTGGCAAGTCGATTTTCATCCTTGTCGAGAGAGAAAATTCGCCACCCACCTTCCTAGAGAGTAGAGAGAGAAGTCGAATTCTTCTAAGGAGTTAGAGAGAAATTCGAGGTGTGGGATTCTAGGGTTTTTTGAGAGAAGAAAACAAAAGGAGTTTTGTTGTTCTCCTCCATTGTTGCGCCATCCTGCTTGAATTCAAAGAAGGAGTTCTTGAATTCAACCACTGTAGATTCAAGTCCCTTGTTTCTTTGGAGAAAGAAACAGAAGGCTAGCACCTTGTGTTCGGGAAACTGTTTGTGTGGATCACCGGTGGAGGAAGGACGTTGCAAACGGACTTCTCAGACTCGCCTAGTTTAACCATCCGATTGAAAGCTTGAGGTATAACACTTTTCGTATCTGGTTTTAAATTCAACTAGCGGATCTCAGGGTTGGAAATCCTTGGGTAGCGCATAAATTTTTGTTTTAACCTTTTGCTTCCGCTGCGTGTTTTGCCCCAGGATTCCCCAACAGTGGTATCAGAGCCACGCTAGTCCTGGATTTAAAATCATATTTTTGTGTACATGTGATGTATGCTTGACGTGTTTACCTGTTTCAGTCTTGTTTTGGTTTTACGAAAAAATCCACCGAATATTTTTCTTAAAATTGAATCTACAAGAAAAGGTGCAAATTTATGTATATGATACATAAAGAAATCAATTTGATTGATTTGAAAAATTTTTCTTGCATTTTAGGCTAAAGTCGAAATTCCCATATAATTATGATTAAAAGTGTTTTAATTATAATATTATGTGGGTGACAGAAATTTTAATAAAATTATGAAGGCTTAAGTGCACTTTTGGTCCCAATACTATGACTAAGGTTTCAATTTGGTCCCATAACTATTTTTGTTGCAGATTTGGTCCCAAACCTTCGCAAAAAGTTTCACCGTTAGTCCCCTGGTCACTTCCGTCCAATTTTCGCCGTTAAGTGTNAAGGAAGTTTTTGATTAATGGCTTAAGTGCACTTTTGGTCCCAATACTATGACTAAGGTTTCAATTTGGTCCCATAACTATTTTTGTTGCAGATTTGGTCCCAAACCTTCGCAAAAAGTTTCACCGTTAGTCCCCTGGTCACTTCCGTCCAATTTTCGCCGTTAAGTGTGACGTGGCAGTCTGACTGGGATGCTGACGTGGCAAAATCAAATGAGATGGAGTAAGTTAGGATCAATATGTAACATTTCATAACTTCTCTGGACTGAACGCATAATTTTATCCCAAATGAATTGCCTTTCTCCCTCAACGCCTCCCATTCCGATCCCTCCTTCTTCTTCTTCTTCAACACCTCCACCACACACACCACCGCATTCGCATCCAGCATCGCCGTTCTCCCTTCTGTACACGCCGCCAAATTACACAGAATCAACAACACCCTACTCGCCGACTTCCCCGATTTCACCATCGACAACAGCGTTGGCACCACCCCGAGCTTCACCAGCTTCACCCTATTGCTCTGAGCCAGACTCAAATGGTACAACGCCATCGCCGAGTCGTGCCGAGTCCGTTCCGACTCCGACTTACAGTCTGGCTGAACTTACAGTCTGAACTGAACTTACAGTCTGGCTGGGAAAAAGTGCATTGCTAAAAGAAGAACTGAAATGCAGATTCTCATCCTTGTGTGACATCCAAGAAGAAATAACAAAGGCATTGAAAGACAGTGCTGAAGACGATGACTTCAAGTTTACGAGCTTTCAGGCGGCTAAGTTCCAAGGCGAGGTTTTGAACATGAAACAAGAGAACAATAGGGTTGCTGATGAGCTTCAAGCAGGTTTAGACCATGTAACGACTCTCCAGCTTGAAGTTGAGAAGGTGCTTGCAAAATTGAATGAACAATTTATGCTCTCAACTTCAAATATACCACAAGGCTCCCATCTGACAAAAGCAGATTCCAAAAACAGGGTTCCTTTAAGGTCATTTATATTTAGTGGCAAAGAAAAGAAACAAAAACAATCAATCTTTTCCTGCATGACCCCTGGAATGCATAGGAAGTATCGTTCAAGACCAAAGACCCCCATGTAAAATACCCCTGCTACTTTCAGTTTTTTATTAATTTCTTGCAATTTTTTTTTATTGGTTTGATTAAATAGTGGTTGAGAATATTACTTGTCAAAAGTGCGCGTACATGTAGTTTTCAGTTATGTCCTTTTTAGTTGGGCAACTAGGCAGATAGTACTGTTATATATTGGGTGTCAGAGTTTTCCTTTGAATTTTGGTCATTTTTTCATCATATATCAAAGATTCATTTTTTTTTTTCAAATTACAAATGGCCCCCAAATCTTCTGACGCAAAGACTGGATCAAGATTCAAGACACAACTGCAATTTTACATGAAGTATGATGTGTCTTGGAGTTTGAAAACTGGACAAGTATTGACGTACTAGAGCCTTTAAGTGATGCCAATATCAAACTGTAACATAAATCAGGTCATCGTCTCTTTAGGAAAAGTGCATATTCTCTATTCTGACTGAACTTGGTCTTCTCTCATATACATAGGTGATCAGTATCTCACATTGAACACAAGCAAGAAATTGGTACAAACAAACGGAAGAAAAAGGCAGATTAAAAATATTTTTAACAAAATAAAAAAGGTTAGCAAACTCTGCAAATGTCTGCATAGCCGGTCCCAAGCCTGGAAAAGAAAAAGGTTGTATGAGGTAGTGGACAGCCAGTGTTAAACTTTGTCAAATCATTTATTCATGAAATAATGTTGGCATTAGGAGAATAATAGTAGGTGGATACAATACAAGCATAATTAACTAAACAAGCACTCTAATTTTCACAGTATGATAAGGAACAACCAGCAATTTCTAGGCCTTTCTACATGAATGCCTAATAGACCAGTTGATATGTTAAGATTAATGTCCTTCAGCTCAACTGAATGATACCTCTGATACTATCTTGGCTCCCCTTCCCCTGGCTATGTAAAGTCCAATATGATGCATCAGATCCTATCAGAAAGAAAACAATAGTAGAAAGAATAAAATTTCAAAGAAAAGAAGAAAGAAAAACACATGGTTGCATCAATTGTGAAAGAATTATAAGGTGTGTTTAAAGAAGATTATTAATAAAAGCAGAATGTCAGAAAAATTTCCATGATCCTGTGTTGTATATCTGTCATAGACACTTCCATATACACAGTGACAGTAGTCTTTTAGGACCTTTTGCTATTTAATGAAGTCTATCCAGATGAAATTTTTATTTCAGACAGCTTACCTTGGCAATATTAAAGTCATAAGAAGCTAAATATGTAATTCACCACAAGCCAAACTTTGATTGGAGTACCTGTGGGTGAGCTATCAAATCCTTGTTACTTTGGGCTACATGTAATGGAAGATCATAAGTAGCACAGGCTTCTGAATAGACAATCACATCTTCTAGAGGAGTAAGGAATTGACGGTTTCTAGCAGAGAGAGCCGAACTAACGAAATCCAGCACGCATATATCCGTGCATATCCCAACAACCAATATCTGTAAAGGACGAGAATTCACAAATAATCAAATATCACAGCACTTGTTTTGTTGGGAAGACAAAAGGGGAAAATGCTTACTTGTTTTATCTGATGACTTTTCACCCAATCAATGAAAAAATTAGAGCCATCTTTCTCAATAGAACCAAGGAATCCATCGATGCAATCTTTACCCCTTAGTGTTGCATTTGGTTCATTTTCCAGCCACAACAGATCTGAAATTCAGAGTAAACCATATTGATGCAGGACAAACTTACATATATATATATATATATAGTTATATTTTGATTTCTGAGTAATATTAATACCAGGAACCAACTTTGCCTCATATGTTCCGGCAATGCAGTGAGGAGGATAAGGGGGTTCAGGAATATCTGGGTGATGGGTATCAAGGAAAGCAAAAATAGGCCAATTCTTCTCAGAGAACAATTTACACAGTCTCACTGATTCATCTACCATCCTAGAAATTTGTTGATTCTGTGTAATTTGGCGGCGTGTACAGAAGGGAGGACGGCGATGCTGGATGCGAATGCGGTGGTGTGTGTGGTGGAGGTGTTGAAGAAGAAGAAGAAGAAGGAGGGATCGGAATCGGAGGCGTTGAGGGAGGAAGGCAATTCATTTGGGATAAAATTATGCGTTCAGTCCAGAGAAGTTATGAAATGTTACATATTGATCCTAACTTACTCCATCTCATTTGATTTTGCCACGTCAGCATCCCAGTCAGACTGCCACGTCACACTTAACGGCGAAAATTGGACGGAAGTGACCAGGGGACTAACGGTGAAACTTTTTGCGAAGGTTTGGGACCAAATCTGCAACAAAAATAGTTATGGGACCAAATTGAAACCTTAGTCATAGTATTGGGACCAAAAGTGCACTTAAGCCAATTATGAATTTTAAAATTTTTGGGTCAATAATTAAAATTCTTGAATATGATTCCTGAATTTTATAATTATTGATAATGGGCCTAAATCCAAGAAAAAGGCATGTTAAAATTGCACAATCCTAAATTAAACACCATACAAAAATCGTTTTTGATGTGTCCCATAATGATCTAAGAGTCACATAGAGATGTGATTGGTAAAGAGTTACCTACCTAAATAATCAAAGGATGCATGATCGCCCTCCGCGACAGTAGACTTTGGTGAAATATGGGTCTTAGCCACTAATAATAAATTTCACTGGGTTTTATAAAATGGTGGATGTATTTTATTTTCCTGCTAATTGAACTTTTCATATCTCAATTGTAGAATCAAATGGCAACAAACGTTTCATCACTATCACTGCGATCTGTCCTTGAGAAGGAAAACTTACTGGGACTAACTTTCTCGACTGGTATAGAAACGTGAGAATTGTTCTCACCCAGGAGAGAAAGCTCTATGTCCTAGAGAACCCCATCCCTGAACAGCCTACTGCAAACGCTCCAAGAGCTCAAAAGGATGCTTATGAGAAGCATCAGAGTGACTCTGTGGACGTTGCCTGTCTTATGCTCGTTACCATGGTTCCCGAGATTCAAAAGAACTTGGAGAACAAAGGGGCATATGAGATAATAACACATCTCATGGAAATGTTCCAAGTACAGGCAAGGCAAGAGAGGTTTGAGACTTCAAAGGCTCTTTACTCTTGCAAGATGGCAGAAGGTGGATCTGTGAGTACCCACGTCTTGAAGATGCAGGGGTACATAGATCACCTTGCTAGGCTGGGATTTCCCATTTTGCCAGAGCTAGCGACGGATTTGATCCTTAACTCGCTGCCGAGAAGTTATGACCAGTTTTTCTGAACTTCAACATGAATGGCATGGAGAAATCAGTGTCTGAACTGCATGGGATGCTGATGACTGCTGAGGAATCTATAAAGAAGGCGCCTAGCACTGTCTTGTTAGTTCAGAACAAGGGAAATGGGAAGGGCAGAGGAAAGAGGAAAGGGGATGCCGAGGTTGGTGGGACCAAGCCTGCGGCAAAGCCTAACCCGCCGCCTGCCAAGAAGGCAAAGCCCTCTAAGGATGCAGTTTGTTTCTTCTGCCAGAAGCCTGGACACTGGAGGAGAAATTGTAAGTTGTATATGGAAGATCTGTAGAAGAAGAAGGGTGAAGCTTCTACTTCAGGTATCTTTGTTATAGGCGTTCACTTGTCTACTCCTACCACTTGGGTATTAGATACTACTTGTGGTTCTCACATATGTACTAATGTGCAGGGGTTGAGAAGAAGTAGAAAGCTGAGCAGAGGCGAGGTGGACCTACGTGTGGGCAATGGAGCAAGGGTTGCTGCTGTTGCTGTAGGAACATACGAGCTTGTTTTGCCCACTAGGCTTATTCTGTCTTTAAACGATTGTTATTATGTTCCATGTTTAAGTTCAAACAATATATCCCTTTCTTATATGGATAAGGAAGGTTTTATTTGTGTGAATGGTAATGGAAAGTGTTCAATTTATAAGAATGATGTGTTATATGCTTATGGAGATCTGCATGATAACCACTACATCTTAAAATTAGAACAAAGACATAATAACAATATCTATAACATCGATACTAAAAGGATTAAGATTGGCGAATCTAATCCTACATATCTTTGGCACTGTCGCTTAGGCCATATAAACGAGAGACGCCTAGAGAAGCTCCATAGAGATGGACTTCTAAGCTCATTTGATTTTGAATCATATGATGCTTGCGAATCCTGTTTACTTGGCAAGATGACAAAGGCGCCCTTCACTGGTCACAGTGAGAGGGCATCTGACTTATTGGGGATCATACATAGTGATGTATGTGGACCCATGAGTATCCATGCCAGAGGAGGTTACTCCTACTTCATTACGTTTA
Source organism: Chamaecrista fasciculata (assembly GCA_003254925.1). NCBI lineage: Eukaryota > Viridiplantae > Streptophyta > Magnoliopsida > Fabales > Fabaceae > Chamaecrista > Chamaecrista fasciculata. The sequence continues at coordinate 1,915 of QANZ01045219.1, read as the reverse complement.
CTGACGACTTCAGTAGATATGGGTATATCTACTTAATGAAACACAAGTCAGAGTCTTTTGAAATGTTCAAGAGATTTCAAAATGAAGTTGAGAACCAACTTGACAAGAAAATTAAGATCCTTCGATCTGATCGGGGAGGCGAATATTTGAGTCAAGAATTCACTGATCATCTTAGTAGTTGTGGGATAGTCTCACAACTAACTCCTCCTGGAACACCACAGTGGAATGGTGTGTCTGATGAGTCAGACCGATCTTCCACCATCCTTCTGGGGATATGCTTTAGAAGCTGCCGCGTTCACACTTAACCGTGTTCCGTCTAAGGCACTTGAGAAGACACCATATGAGATAGGGAAAGGGAAGAGTCCCAACTTGTCTAACCTCAAGGTTTGGGGATGTGAGGTTTACGTTAAGCAACAGGCTAACGATAAACTGTCTCCCAAATCCCTCAAGTGTCTATTTGTGGGATACCCTAAAGAAACAAAAGGGTATTATGTCTACTGCCCAACTGACAACAAAGTGTTTGTAGTCAAGAGTGGGTTCCTCTTAGAGAAGGATCTAGTTTCCAAAAGAAACAGTGGGAGTAAGATAGAACTTGAAGAAGTTCAAGTTCCACAAGACACATGAGAGGCGCAGACGGAAACTAGAGAAGTTCCACAAGACGTTGTGGAAGCTCCTCCGCAAACACAAGGACCACGAAGGTCTGATAGAACACGTTTTCAGCCAGAGAGATACTGTTGGGAAATCACAGAGGGAGCGCAGCGGAAAAATAAAAAAACTTTAAAACTTGATAAAAACTAACTCTATGATTCCTTCCAGGATCCACTAACTATGTTTATACCAGGTAAGAAGAGATGTTTACCTAGTTTCAATCGGTGACTTATGGTGTTCGCGAATTTGAGAAGTCCACTGAGTGTCCTTCCTCTACCGATGATCCACACGAGCAGTTTGGCAGATGCCTAGGTGCTAGCCTCCTTCACTTCTTCCCAAGTGAATATGGGAACTCTATCTATGATTCTTGAATAATCAAGAACTGTTCTTGATTATCAAGATTGATTGGGGAGTACTAATATTATCAGGTGCAGGTCCAATTCTCTTTCAAGAATTTCGACTCACTCTCACAATATTAGGACTAGGCGAATTTTCACTCTCAATAGGTGCTCTAGGCGAAATTCTTGGTCTAACCAAGAATTGATGTGTGTTGTGACTTGTGTTTGTATTAGGCGCCTAGAGCCCTATTTATAGTGTTCTCATTCCTAGTTTTAGGGAATCCTAATCCGATTAGGATATCTCTAAGATATTGGATATCCTAAGATATCTCAATATATCTTTTGATTTATAATATTAAACCTAATATTATAATTCAAAAGTAAATAGGAGGCAAATCGAATTTGAGTCTCAAAATCAAATCTTGAGATCAAATCTTTATTTGCTCAAATCCTATTGGTTAGAATGAGTCATGAGGATTTGATTTCATAATTTAAATATTACTTTAATATATATATTATAATTCGAAATTTGCCTATATCTTAAACTTAAAATGCAAGATCAAATCTTGCACCCCAAGAAAAGGAACTAGGCGCCTATCCTCATGTTAGCCTTGGAGGAATTTTATAACAACCCAAACTCCTTAGGTGGTTATAACTAATTCCTTATAATTTTGAATAAAAATATTACCTTAATATCTTTTAATTCAAATCCCATATCTTTCTCAAAAGATATTTCCTTTATCTTTATTTTAATTAATAAAACATTTTACATTAATAAAATTAAGATAAATGAGGCGCCACCCTCATCTCTTGTTTCCCCAATATTAGTGAATTTAATAAATCAATAATTTCCTAACTTTTAGGAAACTTATTTAATTTATTTCTTCCCTAATATTTTAATTGTAAAACTATTTAACAATTAATTTACA
>QANZ01045209.1:0-43686 GCA_003254925.1 Chamaecrista fasciculata | reverse complement strand
ATCCTAACAGAAAAAAGCCTCAGGGTACCAAATCGCTAACGGAGCAAACCACGGGGTACCACAATGCAAAAATTTTTCTTTCAGGGTACCAAAGGGGAACCGCCCCTAACCACAGGGTACCAAATTGCAATTTACCCTAATTATAATATTGTGGGGTGGCTGAAAATTTATTTAAATTGTGAATTTTAAAATTTTTTGGGGCAATAATTTAAATTCTTGAATGAGATTCTTGAATTTTATAATTATTGATACAAGGCCCAATTTCAAGAAAGGCATGTTAAAATTATACTAACCCTAATTGAACAAATTTTAAAAATTGTTTTTGGTATGTGTTGATGTATGCCGTGTTTGACATGAATATGTGAAGTGTTCATATGTGTTATGTGGTGTTGGATATGGCTCTAGGGTTTTTGGTAAATACGGCCTGCGTGTCGTCTCCCTATACTCTTGATGTAATTTTACATTTTTGTTATACCTCAATGTAACTGGGGTTTTTCACAATGTAATTTTTATTTCTCTTTTTTAGAAAAATTCTCTCATTGGCTTGAGAGGATTATAGGGTAGATGGGCCATATCTAAACACGGTATGTTTTATGCATTTAGTTTTGTATGAGATGCAATGCGTTAGATGTATGCCAAGGGGTGTGAGTTTTAACGTGCTGTATTTAACTTTACACTACAACGTATATGATACGAGTGTGAGATCTTGTATGAGATACAAAATCCGTGCATGCGTTTATATGTATGAGATACATGGGAAATAAACACATGGCACAACTCATTTAATTTTAAAATTGGTTTTAAAATTAAAATTAAAACGGAACCTTTTAAAAATCAAACCCTTTTAAAAATCTTAAGTTTTAATGCCATCAATAAAACACCCTGTTAAATCTTGTTCATCGTAGAGCGGTGATCGCCCTCCGCGACACGTATCTACCTTGACCTTGAGGAGACACGGGTGAATGGAAGATTCAACGCGACACCTCGTTGAAGTCTTGGTTTGCTAGATGCGGTGATCGCCCTCTGCGACACGTGTTTAGTGGGCCTTGATGATATGGGGTTGGGCTTCGGCCTCGTTGTTTTGAGCCTAGCCATTCACAAGTTTTATTGTGTGACTTAATGGGGTTATCAAATCGGATTTGGACCTCAAGGCATTAGATGGGATAAACATGCCATAATAAGTATCATATGATGATACAGTCCCATAAAGATCTAAGAGTCACATGAGATGTGATTGGTAAGGAGTTACCTACCTAAATAACCAAAGGGTGCATGATCGCCCTCCGCGACGGTAAACTTTGGTGAAATTTGGGTCTTAGCCACTAATAATAAATTTTACTGGGTTTTATAAAATGGTGGATATATTATTTTGCTAATTAACTTTCATATCTTAAATTGTAGAATCAAATGGCAACTACTAGTTCAACACTGTCACTGCGATCTATCCTTGAGAAGGATAAGTTGACCGGGACTAACTTCCTTGACTGGTTCCGAAATGTGAGAATTGTTCTCACACAGGAAAGGAAGTTGTATGTCCTGGAAAACCCCATTCCCGAACAGCCTGCTGCCAACGCTCCAAGAGCACAGAGAGATGCTTATGAGAAGCATCAAAGTGACTCTGTGGACGTTGCTTGCCTGATGTTGGCCACCATGGTTCTCGAGATCCAAAAGAACTTGGAGAACATGGGGGCCTACGAGATGGTTACACATCTCAAGGAAATATTCCAACAACAGGTTCGGCAAGAGAGGTTTGAGACCACGAAGGGGAAGGGGAAGGGTAAAGGAAAGAGGAAGGGAAAGGACGTGGGTGGTGAGACCAAGCCAGCGCCCAAGCCCAACCCACAACCTGCCAAGAAGGCAAAGCCCGCCAAGGATACAGTTTGTTTTTCCTGCCAGAAGCCTGAACACTTGAAGAGGAATTGCAAGCTGTATATGGAAGATCTGAAGAAGCAGAAGAAAGGCGCTGAGGCCTCTGCTTCAGGCATCTATGTTATAGGTGTTCATTTTTCTACAACCACTTGGGTATTGGATACTGCATGTGGTTCTCACATATGTACAAATGTTCAGGGTCTTAGAGACAGTAGGAAGCTGGACAGGGGCAAGGTGGACCTACGAGTAGGCAATGGAGCAAGGGTTGCTGCTGTTGCTGTAGGAACATACGAGCTTGTATTGCCCTCTGGGCTTATATTTGTTTTGAACAATTGTTATTACGTACCGTCCTTAAGTTCAAACATTATTTCACTTTCTTATTTGGATAAGGAAGGGTTTACTTGTGTGAATGGGAATGGTAGATGTTCAATTTACAAGGATGATGTGTTATTTGCTTATGGTGATTTGCAAGATAATCACTACATCTTAAAATTGGAACAACAACGTAATAACGATATCTATAACATTGATACGAAAAGAATTAAGATTAGCGAATCTAATCCTACATACCTTTGGCATTGTCGTTTAGGCTATATAAACGAGAAACGCCTAGAGAAGCTCCATAAAGATGGACTTCTAAGCTCATTTGATTTTGAATCATATGATGCTTGAGAATCCTGTTTACTTGGAAAGATGACAAAGGCGCCTTTCAATGGCCACAGTGAAAGGGCATCAGACTTATTGGGGATCATACATAGTGATGTATGTGGACCCATGAGTACTCAAGCTAGAGGTGGTTACTCATATTTCATTACGTTCACTGACAACTTCAGTAGGTATGGCTATGTCAACCTAATGAAGCACAAGTCAGTGTCTTTTGAAATGTTCAAGAGATTTCAAAGTGAAGTAGAGAACCAACTTAACAAGAAAATCAAAGTCCTTCGATCTGATCGAGGAGGCGAGTATTTGAGTCAAGAATTTATTGATCATCTTATAAGTTGTGGAATAGTCTCACAGCTTACTCCACCTGGAACCCCACAGTGGAATGGTGTTTCTGAGAGGAGGAATCGAACTTTATTAGATATGGTTCGATCTATGATGAGTCAAGCTGATCTTCCGCCATCCTTTTGGGGGTATGCTTTAGAAGCCGCTGCGTTCACACTTAACCGTGTTCCGTCCAAGGCAGTTGAGAAGACACCATATGAGATATGGAAATGGAAGAGTCCCAATTTGTCTAACCTCAAGGCTTGGGGATGTGAAGTTTACGTTAAGCAACCGCCTAACGATAAACTATCTCCCAAATCCCTCAAGTGCTTATTTGTGGGATACCCCAAAGAAACGAGGGGGTATTATGTCTACTACCCAACTGACAACAAAGTGTTTGTAGTCAGAAGTGGATTCTTTCTAGAAAGGGATCTTGTTTCCAAAAGAAACAGTGGGAGTAAGATAGAGCTTGAAGAAGTTCAAGTTCCACAAGACACTTCAGAGGCGCAGACGGAAACTGGAGAAGAGCCACAAGATGTTGTGGAAGCTCCTCCAGTGACACAAGAACCACGAAGGTCAGATAGGACACGTTTTCAGCCTGAGAGATATGGATTTCTGGTGACTGAAAACAAGGATGTGTTGCTCATGGAGCGTGGTGAGCCTACCACCTATCAAGAGGCCATCACGGACCCCAACTCTGAGAAATGGGTTGAAGCCATGAAGGCTGAGATGCAATCTATGTACGACAACGAGGTATGGACCTTAGTTGCTCCACCCGAAGGGGTAAAACCCGTAGGGTGCAAGTGGGTTTTCAAAGAGAAAACAGACATGGATGACAATGTCAACGTCTTCAAGGCGAGGCTAGTTGCGAAGGGATTTACTCAAAGTCATGGCATTGACTATGACGAAACGTTCTCCCCTGTTGCAATGGCCAAATCCATTAGGATCCTCCTTGCCATAGCCGCATATTATGACCATGAGATATGGCAAATGGATGTCAAAACAACATTCCTTAATGGAAGGCTGCCCGAGGAGGTGTACATGACACGGACCAAGCACACTACTCAACACTATAAATAGAGGTCGTCATTCCATGCTCAAAGCATCAGAATCGAAATCTAGTTTACACCAATTCTCTTTAGTTTAGAATAGTTCTCTGCCTAGAGCATGAGTAACTAAATAGGTAGATACTTGACGAATGCCTCAAGGATGTGATTTGAGTTCACCATGATTCGTTGTAAAGTTTAGATGTTGATGTTGCATTTATGAGGTATGATCAACTCTTTCAATTGTAATTGTTGAAGTTGTTTATATATAAGTCGTAGATCATATTTTGTTAAAGTAATGAGACCTTGACATTCCTGGAGTTTGTCTCTCTGACGATTAATGAAGTAGCTCTTTAGGGTTCTAAAGAGTGGTTTACAATATCTTATTTGCATGATTAGGAGTATTAATTGATATATATATATATGTTTGTTTATTGTTCCGATGTGGCAATAATATAGATTGCCCCGACGAGCTTTGGCAAATAGCTCAATAGACCCAGTTTTGGATGAGTTACCTAAACTAATCTTGTACCCTCTCCATTATTTGATTGATTGTGTTTATGGTTTAAATACATTTTCTAACTTGGAAAAGTAAATGCATATTCATTATCTAATCTTTATGATGAACGAACTATGATAGTCCATCTCTAGGGTTTTCTCTCAAGTATTATTAATTATTGTTAGTATCATTTTTATTATTCTTTTGACTCTTAAGATCTTATTAAATTGTGACAACCCTCAAAGATAGAAGTTACAACCTTCGTCACAATTCTTCTAGCCTCATCACATTGAGTTCCACGAGAGATCCGACCTTGGGTTAGCATCTATACTATATTTTAATAAATATAGTTATACTTGCAAGGCTCGAGTATAATTAAATTTGATCCGTTTGACACCTTACGATGGGTGTCCGGTCATTTCCCTTTTCCAAAAATCATGTTTTGGATATCTCTGTGGAGCGCTTCCATCTCCATCCGCATGTCAGCCTTAAAGGCAGTAATTCCGTCGTCCGGTGTTATGGCGGTTTGTCCCGCCAGTGCTGGGTTTGGCAGCGCAGGTGTTTCTTGAATAGTTGGAAATCCAGTGGGAGGGACGAGCGTCGAATCCTGCAAGGATTGATTCACCGATCCTCCCGGAGTTTGACAATCAGCTGGGTTTGATGTCATCTTTCTTGCTCTGGTTCAGATGAACATTCGGGTTAGTTGAGACACATAAAAGAAACTTCATGAGTTTTCCAGGGATTCATCATAACCAGAAAAGAAATTAAACACAAACAAACCGAGAATTCAAAAGATAAAGATTAAACAAAGGACTTTTATGAAAGTCCCCACAGTCGGCGCTAGTGATGAACTAGGTTCTGGACTGGGGTCATTACCTGGTTCAGATGAGGAAACTCTGGGTGAAGGTTACCTGCAAGATAATGAACACATAGGGTGGCCCTGCGATTCACCTCCGATGCTTAAGTCAATAATGGTTATTTGCCCAATAATGTCAATTGACTGAGAGTAGAGCGTACCTTTGCTAGTGTGGAGGGCTAACCTTTTTATACTGGCTAAGGGCAATCTGGTGTAATCTTGCCATAAATGTTGGGATGCTTGATTGAGATCCTTGTTGATCTAATTGTGATCCTTGGCTCCCACGTAACTTCCTTATTGGTGAAAGGCGCCTTGATGGCCAAGGCAGAATCTATGGGAAGGATCACTGAGCGATTTGTCTTGATTGACAGCGAATCTTGGCCGATCCTTAATTGGTTCCTGATTGATTCAGGGAATGTTTTCTTATTCCTCGCGACCTTTAGCTCAGTAGGCGCCCACGCCCTTCATAATGCCGGGCGTTATCGCCTTAGTGGGATGAAGGGCGTTCTCGCCCTTTCTATTCCTCTTGTGGGTCTCTGACATGCTGGGTCAAGGGTATCTTCTGTCATTTGAGCCTCTTAATTATTGGGACTATTATCATAAACCAAAACAATATTTGAAGTACAAATTTTTATCAAAGAATTTGATAAGAGAACATCAGAATCAAAGGTATTGGGAATTACTAGACTTGATGATCCATCACTTCCATTGCCTCTTCCATTGCAAAAGGCCTGAACAGGCACTGTATTGACAGAAACAAGAGTTCATGACATTAAGAACACAGTAATATTAATACAGAAAATATAGGAAATGATGAACAGAATTTGATAATTTGATAACATGACATTGGAAAATGAGACCCCATATTCCTATGACTGATAAACAAGAATGCACAATTGAAGGCGTATAATATGAAGGGAATAGCAGAAACGAAATGAAAAATCACCTGAAGATGGTCAAATTGAATGAAGCAGTAGGTAATTGGATTTGTTGAACGGTTGAGAATAGCCAAATTGTAAGGAGAAATGTAGAGGGCGAAAATTCAAGGGATCCGGATCCCACACACACACACTCATGGATATGTGAATCTAAGTTCAAATTTGTGACCCAGTCTTCGCGTAGATAGTTCAAATTAACACTCTAGGAATGCCCAAAACCTAATACATACTACAAAAAGATGATAATTAAAAATTTGGCAGAAGTATTAATTTATCCCCAAACTTTACACTAACTGTCAATTTCGTCTTTAATCTTTTACATTTTAGTTAATTTTCTCATTTGACTAACTTCTTTTAATAAATTAACGACAAATTGTATCTTCTTTTTCAATCCAAGTTAGGATTTGAGTTTCTTTTTCTTTTGATTTTACATTAGATATCATTAGTCACATAGATTTTGTCGTTAATATTTGGTTAAAGTAGAAGCAACTGATAAAATTGACCAAAATGTGAAGATTGAGGACAAAATTGACATTAAAAAAATAAGAATGAAATTGACAATTGGTGTAAAATTTAGAAACGAAATTAGTATTTTTACCTAAAAATTTATGTACAGGCTTTGTTGTAGAGGTTTGTTTGTAATTTTCCAATAGTCCAGTTACATGCCGTCATCACTCTTTAAAGTTAGTGATTAATTATGCGTTGACGTCTTCATTTTGTATCTTTTATACTTCTATTTTGTAAAACAACACTCTTCGACTTTTAAAAGTCTTCATTTTGTATCTTTTCTACTTCTATTTTCTAACACATCAGTCTTGGACTTTTAATGACTTTGGGATGAGCACTTCAAATGCTTCATGAACTTTTTGTAGTAAGAACTTTAAAAAGTCTAATCATGTTTAGCTGAAATCATATAATTTTGTCTCTTCACGCCGAACAGGCTTCATGAAACCAATTCTTGTGAATAACAAAGGTATATAGAATATCATTATTTAGCATATTGGAAGCATAATTATATTCAGAGAAAGTATTGATTTGCTCTTATGTCTTCATTTTTAGAGAAAAATAGAAGACTCCTTAAACTTCATTTGAAAGTATAATTTTATACTTTCAATTTTAGAAATTAAATTCTTAAACTGTGAATGTTTAAGAACTATATCTTTATATCCATTTTTTTTCCTAACGGTGTTAATTATTGTCATATTATATTTATATGTGTTATTTTTATTTTATTTTTTCATCTCATCAATCTTAATAAGATTAATAACTTTTAAAATAATAAAATTAAAAAAGATAATTCATAGCATATACAACATATTATTTAATCAAGAAGTAAAAGAAATCTTAATATCATAAATTTTTTTTGAATTTTCATTCAATACCTAGAAGTATGACATAACAATAGTGAGCATTGTTACTCAAAAATGGATGTAATGATCTAATTCTTAAATCTTTGAAGTTTAAGGATCTAATTTTTTAAAATTAAAAGTTTAAAGACCTACTTCCAAATGACTTAAAATTTATGAGGTCTTAGTTGCATTTTGGCGTAATTCCTAATAGCATGTCTTTTCGGTCTCAAAGGATTAAGAAAAAGTTGTTTTGTGCCTATGGAAATCATTTAGACAGCTCAAACTATTGATAATTTGATGCACTTTAAAAACAAAAGGAAAAGAAAAAAACTAAAACGTGTGAACGAATATGTTATTTTCTCTGCCTTAATGACCCCACATTCACATGCTTTCAATTTTTTGGAATTACTTGCTACGAAATTCATAATGTTGTGGGGCATGATACGCTTTGAAAGATGCAATTATTTGATATAATTATATTAAGAATTTTATAGGTCAAAACTTCAAATTGGTTCCAAGTATATGGAGTAGATTTTAAATTAGTCTTAAATATTTTATTTGTTTCATATTGATTCTATATGTTTATATAATTTCTCAAATCAATCCCAAACTAATAAATATGTGGTTATATCTCTCTCGTTTCAAGTTCAAATGCGACGAATCGAAAGTTACAAGTTGTTTTTAACAAATACTTTCTCTATCAAGTTAATTGGGGTAGCAAACAAACCAGGTCAAATAAGGTGCCGAATGTGAGTCACCCATTTCACAATCAAATAAACAAAATCGATCATATCTCTCATTTCAAATCTCAACGCGACAACTTCAAAACTATGTGTTTGCTTAATTATATTGCCACTGTCAACAGATAAGGTCAAATCGCATATCGAAAGTAGGTTTGGAACCAATTTGGAAATTGTGAAAATATGTAAATTTAATCTAAAACAAATAAAGCATCTAGAATCGACTTGAAACCTATCCCATACATTTGGGACTAATATGAAGTTTTGACCTATTTTATAATACTCTCAAGGTGCTTCTCCACTCACTTTGATGCGAGAAGTTCAGGAAGAGAAAGCAGAATACATTAGTATACAGTTGTCTTTACCAAACTCCAATTGTCCCAGCTGTCTTTAATCCTTTGCGCTTTATTTTTAATCAATGACAATTTGCCATCTAATTATCCTCAAAAAAAATTTTTGGCCAAAACGTACACTAATCCTCAAATTAACTCCTGAACAAAATGTACACTCATCACCATAAAAGCAATTGTTATGTAGCCTTTGTTGCTTTTGTTTAATTGAGTTCCTGATTTTCAGTCAGATTATGGGAAACTTTCTGGTAAATACTAATACCTACTGCAAAAACGATTAGGAATTATTATTACAAGCAATTTGAGTAATTTTTTGCAGACACTAATATTGAAAACTTTAAGAACTTCACAAGTCAAACTGAGTCGTCCTTTTTTTTTTTTGGGAAATCAAGTCAACTGAGTCCTAATTTTGTTGCATTTTTAACTAATATATATTCAAAATCCAGCAAAATCTTTTATGGAATAGAAATCGAAATTGAGTTCCTGATTAGGTCTATTTCCAACAATAATATTCTCAATGGTAGTAAAAGTGACTCTACCTAAATACACCGTTGCTAAAAATTGCTTACTATGATGAGAGAGAAACTTAACATTCTCTTATGAATTGTTGTGCCTTTGAAGAGTTAAAAAGATTGAAGTGAGAGACAAAGTATGGTAAGAATTTGGATAGGAAACAATATATCAATTGATTTCTTTACACGCTCTTACAAAAGAAGAGACTAATGAAAAAAAGAAAAAAAAACAAAAGTACTAATTTCGTTCCCAAACTTTATATCAACTGTCAATTTCGTCTCCAATCTTTTTTGACAGTCAATTTCGTCCCAAGTTTCACATTTTTGTCAGTTTTATCCTTTGCTCTTACTATAGCCAAGTATTAACAGCAGAATTTACGTGGCTAATGATATGTAATATAAAATTGATAGAAAAGAAACTCAAATCCTAACTCAAATTGAAAAACAGTATACAGTCTGTTGTTAATTTATTGAAAGAAGTTAATCAAAGGACAAAATTGACTAAAATATAAAACATTGGGACGAAATTGACAATAAAAAAAATTGGGGACGAAATTGATCGTTAGTGTAAAGTTTGGGGACGGAATTAGTGCTTTTTCCAAAAAAAAAAAAAAATACAGTTATACACTGAACATTGAGGCTTTTTCTTATTTCACCCACATATGATCAGCTTCAAACCCAACAAGAAAACTGTGGAAAAAATTTATGTCAAATAATTGGAAAGAAAAGATAACCCAGTTATAAATTCTTTGCAACTTTACTGGTTATTCATTACCATTTATTGATGATGCTGTAACTTCCGAAGATGCTCCAATAATGAAGTAGCCTTCCTTTTAGCCCTCTCTGTGCCACTCCGAGCAAGTTCAGTTAAAGGTATGACAGCACCAAGTCTACTTATACAGGCCAAATTCTCACTATCCCTCTTACACAAGGCAAGTAAAATGGCAGCCGCGTTCTCTTTGTTTCGCGGCAATCCGGTCCTCAAAAGATCAATCAGAACCGGAATGGTGCTGGCTTTTACTATAGCAACCTTTGCCTCTTGGTGGCTAGCAAGAACTGACATTATTGTCAAGGCTTCATCAACCATTACTTTGCTTGAATCTGTAAGCATCTTCAATAGAGCTGTAATGATCCCTGATCTTATGGCCCTACCCTTGTTTCCTTGATATATGCACAAGTTGAATAATGCTGTTGCAGCATCTTTCTTCCCCCGGGGACTCCCATTTTGGAGCAATTCTACCAAAGCCGGGATAGCTCCCGAGGCACCGATTATTATTTTGTTCTCATCGGCAAGCGACAAGCTAAATAGGGTTGCTGCTGCATTTTCTCTTGCTTCCATGCTTCCAGCTCTCAGGATTTGGACAATAGATGGGATGGCACCAGCAAGCATTATAAGTCCTTTGTTATTCTCGTATATAGACAGGTTGAGAATGGATGTAACTGCATTTTCTTGGGTTATTGCATCATCTGATGTTAAAAGGTTAACCAGAACTGGAATAGCTCCTGCTTCGGCAATTACTATTCTGTTGTCTGTGCTTCTTTTGGAAAGTGATCGAATCTCAGCAACGGCTGCTCTACGCTCCTCAATGATTCGGCTCGAGAGCTTTCGGACCAGAGCTCCAATGGCTGCTATGTTACCTGTAACATCTCTGAATGATCCATCACTCCTTTTTATTTTGCCATTTGTCAGTCCTGTTGGCTGCTCAACATTGTGCTCTGTACACCACTGAGTAATAAGGCTTCTTAATACATAATTTGGTGTAAGTGTAAAATTTTGTAGCTTTTGCTGAGTCTTTGGACAGGTTGTATTTCCCCCATCTATCCATCTCTGGATGTATGATCTCTCATATGTCTGCCAGAAAAAGTAACGTCAGAAAAAAAATCTGTTTTATTGAAACGCCTTGTGTTCAATTGTTGAGAAGTGCTTTGTATTTTATATCTGAATTGAACCATACCTGACCTGTGGCCACAATTACAGGATCCCTCATTAGCTCCAAGGATATAGGGCAAAGAAAATCTTCAGGAATTACGATTGCTTCAAGCTTTTTAAAATCATTCAGACTCTTTTTCACAGAATTTTGTTGACTTTCAGGATCAATGACATTCGATAAAGAAGCGTCAGAAGAAATAGGGATACTCCATGTCCTTTCCAAGCGAGGACTTGCCTGATTTGTGCTGCAACTTTTCGATCCATCGCTACAAGAAATGCTATCTAATTCTGACAAATGGTCAGGACAACTATGCTGTTTATGTAATCCACTCATGTATTTTCCAAGAATCTGACTATTTTCTTGAGCGTGTGACTGGGATAAGTCATAAGGTGACAGCTTTGAAATCATAGATCCATACTTTTCAGTTGCTCGTCTCAGTTGTGCTCTCACCAATTCCACCTAGAAAGGCAAAGTACCAAGAATTAAGACAAGTTGAAGAAATAATAGTTATAAATCCATAATATATCCAAGTTCTACCTGTTCTCTGACTTCCACTGATATGTCTAAACGGTCATATGGTAGGATGCTTAATAGATTTTCCAATTTCCATGTCACACACTGAAACTGGAATATGATTGTCTTGGCAGCGCCATCCTTAAATCAAGATAGAGGAAATTCCAGAGATGTACCCAAACATTCTTTTTATAGGTAAGATTGAAAACTCAATAATAAGAAAAGTGAAAAATCATTTTTACTTGAACAAATTGCAATGAAGCAACAAGTTTTATGCACATTCACAAAAGAATAAGGCATTAAAATAACAACATTTGTCAATGAAATGAGGCACAGAAATAGGGCACGTTTGCTTGCTTAATGAGAACAAAAACTTATTTGATTTCACATATTCACTTTCAACTCATATGTATAAGACTTGTATCTTGACGGCAAAGATGATATAGGGTATTGTAGCAAAATTTATCTACAAAGTAACTGAATCTAATAACCTAATATTCTTTCATACAAGAAACAAAAGATAGCATAAGTTGCCAAGCAGAATTATGATGAGCAATGAAAATATTTTGTTTTCGCCATCGATGAGAGTAATTTAACTAGGTTGACTACAACTCTAGCCTAAACTACCACTCAAGAACCCAACAAAACCAAATCAAAATGTTGTTTCTCTATGGAATTGGCGCATTTTCCCACAGGAAACAAAGCAAGCAATATCTATCTACAATGTCAGCGGCGAATTTGTCTTTGCAGCAAGAATAGCAACCAAACAAACACAAACAGAAAAAGCGGAAGAGGAAAAAGAAAGTAGATCGAGCAAGCAACTACTCACAGAAACGCAATTCGAACGGAAATTCCTAGCAACGTAAAGAAGGCGCTTAGAAGAATTGAGAGCAAGCACAAGATCAGAGGACCAAGCATCATCCAAGTTCTCAGAATCAACGACGACAGCATCAGCATCAGTATCATTACTAGAATCCCTAATCTCTTCGAACAAATGAGAGAGAAGAGAGATCCGACGAACTAGATCGGTACAATCCTTCCTGAAAACAACAGCATCGGCGGCGTCAATGGCGGCGCCGGAGGAGGATCCACCGGCTCCGGCGGCACACATTGCAACAATGTCGTGAACTAAGGCAAGGAGCTCCGATACGCGGTCTCCGGCGACGGCGACGGCGGCGCCGGCAACTTCTTCGCCGGCCATTTTCACGCTTTTTCAGTTTTCGCTGAATAATGTAACGCTTAAAGCAGGTAAAACAGAGTCTCTTAATAAGCTAAGTCCAAGAAGACTTATCAAGTATCGACACGTCGTCACGTTCACGGGATTTTGAATTAATAATTGATTAATTAATTAATTAAATTAAAAATAATAGTTTTTTAAAATTTAGGTCAAAATGCACTTTTAGTACGTTGACTTTTTCTCAAGTTTCAATTTGTTCTCATGACTCTTTTTTAAGCAGTTTTGGTCTCATATCTTTGCGAATTTGGTCCTGTATCACTTTTGGTCTCATATCTTTTGGTCAAGTTGCAGAATTAATCCCAAATCTTTGTAAAAAGTTTTACTTTTTTTTTTTTGTATCACTTTTGGTTCCATATCTTTGCGAATTTGATCCTGTATTACTTTTAATCTCATATCTTTTGGTGAAGTTGCAAAAATTAGTCTCATATTTTTGTAAAAAGTTTCAATGTCAGTCTCACCTAATCCAAATATATGACATCAATTCTACACTTGACCCAAAAAATATAAGATCAATTCTACAACCTAATAAAAAGATGTGGATCAATTATGCAATTTGACCCAAAGATATAGGACCAAAAGTGAGATACGAGACCAAATCTGCAACCTGAGCAAAAGATATGGGACCAAAAGTGCAACAGAAAGAGTTAGGGATCAAATTAAGACCTAAGTAAAAGTTATGGGACCAAATATATACTTTTGTCTATAATCTAATGTTGTTAATAAATACTGGAGAGAGAATCCATAGAGGAGAGCGAGAATCTCGGAGAGAAATTGAAGAATTAGAGAGAGAAGGAAGAAGATTAGGATACAGTTGGGTTTGGAATATTATGAATTGTAATCCAACTAACTCTAATTCTTCTTTTATTCAGTGATAATATATAATATTCCTTTTTTTTTTTCTCATTTCCATATTTTATTTGAATAGACATACTTATTATTTGGTACAATTAAAAGAAAATTTATTATTTCATCTCTCAATTTATAGTGAGTCAATAAATCAATCTCTAAATAATTGAAATACATGATTTAATACTTAAAATATTTTAATTATTAACTATTTGATTTTTAAATTCAAATTAATTTTATATTTTTTTAGTCATTAAATTTATATTAAATTAATCTTTTTATTTTTAAATTTATACTAAATTTTTATTTTTTTTATTTTTGGTTTTCCAAGATATCCCTAACCCGACAGGCTAAGGACTAATCCTCCNAAGATTATATTAAATTTTTATATTGATAAAAGAGTAAGTTTGGGACCAATTTGAGAAATTATAAAATATTTAGGACCAATTTGAAATTACCTCATATAGGGAGAGTGAGTGGGGAGAGAGTGGTGGCATTTTTAATTTTAATTGTTTTTTGTATTTTTTTAATTCATTTATTTTTTTAAAGAAGTGAGGAGAGTGAGTGAGAGAGAGAGTGAGTGATTTTTGTTTTCTTTTTTAATTTTTTAATTCATTATTTTTGACCAACCATAAGGGGGTGGAGCCATATAATATAGTATAGATGAAGATGATGAGCTTATTATCGATTCTTGGCGGTACACAGTATACTAGTTTTTTTATTTTTGTTAATGATATTTGATTTGTTTTCGTAATCATTATTAATATATTTTTATATGCTAGCTGGAATATTGAGGAAAACACAAAGGAAGAAAAAAAAAAAGGATAAGGTCGTTTGCCAACCTTTAAAGCCATTATATTGTCCACTTGGTTGGACTCCATTATAAAATACCACACACTTATTATAAAATACTAATTATTTTATTATATAAAATTGCATCAATAATTATTTTTTTTAAAATAAACTAAAACTTGAAAAATTCAATTTAGTCTCATTAAATTTAAATATAAGTAAAAGAACTCATGAAATAGCACAAATGGCACAAAACAATGATGTACTTAATTATTGTAATATAAATTATAATATTGGATATTCATTTTGTTTATGAAATGAAATGAACGCATTGGAATTGATGCAGGCCAAATTAAACGATAATAGCAAAGATGATTAGGCCGAAAAACAAACGGGCCAAAGTTTCAAATTGGTCCTTTATGTATGGGATAGATTTTAAATTAGTCTCTTATCTTTCATTTGTTTGATATTAGTGTTATATATTTTTATGATGTTTCAAATTGGTCTAAAAAATATTTTTGAGATGTGATTTGACCTCATTTGCTAGCGATTTTAACTAGGCAGAGAGAGAACTCTTCACGAGTTAGCACAGAGCTTCAAATTCGTCGTATTCGGACTTCAAACGAGAGAGATATGACCAATTTCAATTGTTTGGCCGTGAAACGAGTTATTCACTTCTAGGACTCGATTTGACTATGTTTATTGATTTTCCTAAAATACTCGTCAAAAGAAACTCGTAACTTTGAAGCATTTGAGTTTGAAATAGATATGACCACATTAAGTATTTTTGGAACCAATTTGAAACATCATGGAAACATGTTAGACCAATTTGAAATAAATAAAAGATAAGGGGGCAAGTTTAAATCTACCCCATACATAAGGGACTAATTTGAGACTTAGATAATAGCAAAGATGAATAGAGTTAGTTGGAAGGCACTAGTTGATTTCAGAAATAAATAAATAGGGTTTGAACTTTGAAATATTCCAAGTGCTTTGTGCTATTTATTAATTTTATATGTTTGATTGATTTGGCAGATATATGTGTGTCCTATAGCGTAGATTGTTCTTCTATGTTGTCAATTAGTGCAAAACAATCTGCCTTCAATACAAACATATAACAATATATTATGATGATTGCACCAACTAAAACAAAACAAGAAATTAAAAGTATATATTCTTAATAGAGATAATAAGATAAGTTTCATGTTAGATCAATGACTCAGTTTGTACCAATTATTATGCTTAAAAATAGAAAATAATAATAATAAGTTATCAATTGATTAAGTATCTGACAATAAAAAGTAAATAACGTGAATATGTCAAAAACAACACTGATACTTCCATATATGGAAGATAATTGGATCTTCCCTTCTACTAGCTTTTAGCTAGCTGCTTTGCTAATGAGAAATATTATTTAGGTCAATTTTTTTAAAGGTAAGTTTTTATTTCTTTTGTTTTTTATCTTCTTCATAATCTACACAACTTTAAAATAATTTTATGATAACAGTTTTTAAGGTGAGTTCCCAGTTCCACTCACTGACACCAACACATGGCTTATTGAATTCAAAGATCTCTGTGGTCCTAAATAAAAGATGCTGTTTAAAAATGAAATTTATATATATTATACAAATGAAGTAAAGTTAATTCAAAAATAAATATTATACTATAATATAATTAGGTGAAAGGGTCATTTTGGTTCTAAGTGTATGTTCTAATGTTCATTTTGGTCTATTATGTTTCAAAATGTTCAAATTGATCCTAAATGCTGACAAATTGTTTCATTTTGGTCCTAAATATTGGTAAAATGTTTTAGTTTGGTCCAAACTATTGAATTTGGTCATATTTCTCTCGTCTCTCATTTTAGGTTCAAAGATCTTATTAAGAAGAATTCGTATTTCTGAATTCGTTGCATTCGAATTTAAAACAAGAGAGATATGATCAACTTTGTTTGTTTGACCATGAAATGAGCGGTCTACTTTTAGGACCGATTTGACCTCGTTTGTTGAAGGCCCCAGCTGGATAGGGAAAGTACTCTTCGAAAACAATATCTAGCTCTAAGCTCGTTACTTTTGAACTTGAAACAAGCTATATTCAATAGTTTGGGACCAAAATGAAATATTTTGCCAACATTGAGGATCAATTTGAATATTTTGAAACATAATGGACCAAAATGAACATCAAGACATTCATTTAGGACCAAAATGACCCTTTACCCATTTATTTAATAAGCAAAATAAAAAGAGTTATTAGTTAATAGTTTTATGTTCAAATATCAACATTACCTTTAAAATTCGAATGAAGATTAGCAAAAAAAACTACATTGTTTTCCTCTCACTTTATTTTTCTGTTTCCAATAATGGTTACTGATATACACCCTTTAAATTAACACTAAAGGACAAAGATCACTTGGCGAAAGACAACCCAGGCAAATCCCCTCCCACTCAAGCATTAAATGACAAGATATTGGCATTTAATGCGGAGATCCTCAAGGTCACGTGACCAGACAAGGCCATACCAACCACTGTGTACGTTAGAACAAAAGCATACAAGCAAAATGCCCAAAACGCCCCTGCGCGCAGAGATACGGTGAAAAGCACTCTTGGCTATCACTGACTCCCAAAAAGGAAGGTTGGACATCCCACTGCAGTTCAACAGTGATAGCTGACACGTCAGAACAGCAAGACGCACCAACCCGCTCCCTGTCCATTCCCGAAAACACCCCTAACGTTCCTTTTGGACCTCGTACCAACAAGAGACAAAAGGGGAGGAGGATAAATACAAGAAGACACGCATTCTCAGGTAACCATTCTCATTCCACAGAAAAACTTACTCCCACACTCTGATCTATATTCTAACTTTAGCATCGGAGGAGAATCACAGGGAGACCCCTGTGCATTCTTGTTTGCAGGATCCGACGATTCCAAGCCCCCGGAAACTGCACTAAGATTGTGAACTCAAGGTTAGATTTACACAGATCCAGCTTTGTAATTTTCAGTTACTATTTGGTGATAATATATAATTATATGACTATTCAATTGTTGATTGTCTCACCGATGGGGATTTTAGAGTCACATAGAAAGTAAGATAAATATTATGATAAATATTTAAATTGGTCCAAAATATATACTTCCAAATCTATATTGACGTGGAGCTTGATTTAGAGACTTTATATCAAGTTTTAGTGACAATTATAGTCCAACTAGCTTGGTTTTTAATTATTAAGGTTGAAAAAGTCATTTTGGTCCTAAATATATGCCCTATTGTTCATTCTGGTCTATTATGTTTCAAAATGTTTAAAGTTCTTAAATATTTGCAAAATGTTTTACTTTGTCCCAAACTATTGAATATAGCTCGTTTCAAGTTCAATTATGACGAGTTTAGAGCTATGTATTATTCTCAAAGAGTATTTTCTCTATCTAGTTGGACAGCAAACGTGGTCAAACCAGTTCTAAAAGTAGACTGCTTGTTCATGGTCAAACAAGCAAAGTTAATCATATTTCTCTAGTCTCAAATTTGAATGCGACGAATTTAAAGCTACAAGTTTCTCTTAATAAGTCATTTGAACTTGAAATGAGAGATGGGAAAAATATGACCAAATTCAATAGTTTAGAACTAAAATGAAACATTTTACCAATATTAAAGACCAAAATAAAACATTTTGTCAACATTTAGAACTAACTTGAACAATTTGAAACATAATGGACCGAAATGAATATTAGAGCATACATTTAGGACCAAAATGAGCCTTTGACCTAATTTTTAATTTTGTAGTTTTGTTATTTTTGATTGTTCGTTGTATTTTCCTAGCATTTGTATTGTTAGTTTAATAAGTACCCTAATTGGCTTCGATCCATAACTTCATGTTTTCAATCTTATTAGAAGCTCAAAATTTTTTACTGAAGCAAAGCAAAACGAAAATCGACAAATGTGAAAAAAAAGGGCAAAAGTACTTATTTCTTCTCTAAACTTTATATCAATTATCAATTTTGTTCTCAATCTTTTTTTTAGTGAATTTTGTCTTCAATGTTTTACATTTTCATCAATTTTATCCTTTATTGTTATTACTTTAGCTAAATATTAACGACAAAATTTACGTGGCTAATGATATGTAATGTAAAATTGATAGAAAAAGAAACTCAAATCCTAACTCAGATTAAAAAAATAGAAGACAATATGTCATTAATTTATTAAAAAAAATTACTCAAACAATAAAATTGACCAAAATATAAAATAGTGATGGAAATTATCAGGGCGGCGCAGCGGAAGCGAGAATTAAAAATTAAAATTAAAAATGCCAAAAATAAAATCGCCACACAATGATTTCCTACAGGATCCGCTAGCTGAATTTTAACCGGTAAAGATAGTGGTATACCTCAAGGTTTCAATCGGTCCAGTTGAACGGTGCAATTCTGAGAAGTCCACACGAAGCGTCCTTCCTCTGCCAGTAATCCACACGAGCAGTTTAGTGGCACCAAGGTGCTAGCCTTCGATTTTTTTCTCTAAAAGAACTTGGGCACTCGATATACGGCTCTCAAAATTCAAGAACAATTCTTGAACCTTGAAAGGATGGTGGCGAAACAAAACAAGAACACCTTCTTGTTTTCTCTTTCAAAACCCTAGCTATGGGAGAACTCGATTTCTCTCACACTCTTGGAGAAGATGAAGTTTCTCTCTCTAGGTTTTGAGCTAGGCGACTTTTTCCTCTCTTGTCTCACAAAAGGAAAATTGCAAAACTCACTTATGCATTAGCTTAGCCAAAGTCGACTTGCCTAGGTTTTTATAGAGTTGAGGAATTTTGATAATTATAATTAGGGAATCCCTAAATTATAGGATTATCAAATTATAAGATTACAATAATATTATAATTTTAGGACTTGAATTCCTAATTAAAATATTATTTTAATATCTTAATTGAATCCAAATGTAATTTTTGAGAATCAAATTGGAAGATCAAATCTTCTTCCTTGGTCCCACATAAGAATGCGCCAACCTCCCCTAATTTTCTTTGGAATTTTATAAATCAAAAACATTCCTAACTCTTAGGAAGTCATAACCAACTTATTATCCTCCAAAGATTTTGAATTAAAATATTACCCTAATATCTTTAATTCAAATTTTGAATCTTTGAAATCTAGATCAAATCTTGAATTTCAAATTCATGACTTTAATTAATAAAACATTTCCATTAATTAAAATCCTACAAATGAGGCGCCACCCTCAAGCCCAATATTAGTGAATTTAATAAATCAATAATCTCCTAACTTTTAGGAACCTTATCTAATTTATTATTCCCTAATATTATAATTGTAAATAGATTAATCCAATTAACTATTTAACAATTAATATATTTAAACTTGTCCCACAAATTTAAATATCTCAACCGTAGATTTTATTTAAGACAAAACTTTATGTCCCAGACAGGAGTAACTCACGAATTGTGTCACCAGAGTGACTCACGAATTAACCCTAATTCGTGTCCCTTTAAGCGGTGTCCAGATCCTGCTCATGTGTGACCCAGCAGGCCCCACGTGAAGTTGGCAGCAAGCCATCCCTATGACTCACAAGTCGAGAGCGGACTCTAGCAAGCCATCACGACTACCCAAAACACGTGAGTTATCGTTTTATCAAAAAGACCGATTTAACCTTAGTACCACCTCTGTCATAGACCCTATTGTCACACGATATCTTGGTTCTAGATAAGGCACGGGAAAGTCATCCTTAATCCAAACCACAACTTTCTCGATTTCTTGAGTTAGTCCCAATTTACTGAGTGGCCACTCTTTCCTTGGACAGACTCATCGAGGGCACCAGTTAGATATCTCTCATATCTATGAGGGACAAAATCTCATCTTGGTCAACCACATTCCTCAGCACTGCAATCAACCAAACCTGTACTTAGCCCTTATGGCTACCCTGCTACGGGTAACGTTAGACTAGGCCAAAGTCTGACAACTACAACGCCGGAATAGTCAAGATCTCAGGTCTAAGGCATCGTGACAGGCGTACAGGAGAGACTAGCTAATGACTAAACCCACGCAGGACTCTCCGGGTCAGTCCAGCAACTTGTAACCCCTTACATAATTGCACCATGACTCTCATAAAGCATCAAGTGCATGTATCTCCATACACCGAGGTCATGCTGGTCTTTGTTCATTCTTGCTCCCACGAGAATAATCGACCAGAGACGGATTTAGATTAATTATCTCATAATTAATCGAGGACGCTATCATAGTAAACATGCTAATAATATGATAACAACATAATTTATCTCCATAAATTAATCAATATGTTCAAACCATATACATAAAATGATTGGCCCTAGGGCATAATCCCCAACAAATAGTGGAGACGAAATTGGCCTGCAAAAAAATTAGGGACAAAATTGATAATTGGTATAAATTTTTGAGACAAAATTAATACTTTTACAGAAAATAAAAAAAACTATGCACGTTTGTTGTGACAAAGGTTTCATTCATGAATCATGATTAACCATAGTGAGCTAAGAAAATTCAAATTTTCTTAGAGAATCACAAATCCAAAAGTTCACAAAAATATTGCATGTTCATGGCGGCAAACACGTCCCACAAGTCACTCAATTTTTTTTTGGTATAAATCAAGAGTATTAACGACTGGCCACCGAATGCTTTTCATACCCAAAGGTGGGATTTGAACCCCATCACTTGGTTAAGAGACCAAATGAGGAACCACTAAATCACACTCATGTGGTTAAGCCACTCATTTTTTATTCCTATTCAAAGGATGCTTCTGGTGTTTCTTTTTTCTTACAGATTCATGAAAAGAAGTGAAAATGAAGATGAGAAGCCCTAGTTTGATCATAGATTCATTATCAACTTTCATTTGCGCTTATAATAAAATTTGCTTTGATTATAATCAGAGTATGATTATAATCAAAGTTGATTATTTGTGTATTGGTGTTTGGATGAAAGTTGATTATTTGATGTGAAATTATTGAAATGGGTATGTAATGATTGTGGTTGGTAGATAGAAGGGTAAGGAAATTGATAAATTGTATAGGGGTATGAGTGGAAGAAAAAGTTGAAAAAAGTAGGAAAAAGTATGATGTGATTTGATTATAATCAAAGTGTGTTTGGATGTGATTGTTGCTTTTAAAAAAATCATATTGTGTCACTGTTTACCTTGGGAATTGTGAAAATTTGATTATAATCGTAGGCAACTTGTGAGGTGCTTATTTAGTTTGGTCGACCGAACTCATTTTTGCCTACGAAATGTTGGACCGAAAGGACTAAAGTGTAACATTTTTTTTCGAATCAGGCCCCTACATTCGGTGGACCACTGTTTCGCACAAGATGAGAGAGAATGAAATAAAAACTTCGAACCCAAAAAAAATTTCAATTTGGCATAGTTGATGAAACTCTCTTGTCTCTCTCTCTCGTCTCCGTCTCTCTCTCTCTCTCTCATCCAGCGTGCGCCGAAATTGTTCCTCCTCAGACAAATCTGTCGGTAAGATCAAAAAATAAAAAAAGAAGAAGAAGAAATGGTTGATTGAATTTTACCTGGGCTTGAAGGAATTGATCAATCTCGTGTCTGTGTTGGTTAATTTGGGAAGCAAAATCTTGGGATAAGAGAGATGAGAAAGCATAGGAGTGATGATGATGATGATGAAGATCATGTGGTTGTGGTTGAGGTTGTTGTTGATGTAACTGAAATTGTTGGTGGTCGGCGAAGGAGGATAAGCTAAGCCGGAGACTCCGTTTGGATTTTGGAGGAGAGAGACACGAGAGAGAACAGAAGGAAGAGAAGAAGGTAGGGGCAAAATTACAATTTAGGCCAACACAAATTTTATTTAATTACAAACTTATCCATTATTGAGGGAAATGATTATTTTGCCCTTGTGATGTGTGATTGATTGTATTAGAATATAGGTAATTGTAGGTATATATATAGGGGTATAAATGTAATTGAGTGTGTTTGATTATAAAAAAAATCATGATTATAATTTGATCAGAAAAAAAATGCAAACGAACATGCTTATTATGATTATAATCCGAGTAGATTATAATCAGAGCGCATGTTGGGAAATCACAGAGGGAGCGCAGCGGAAGAAAATTAAAAAAAAAACTTGATAAAACTAAAAGCTGACTCTGTGATTCCTTCCAGGATCCACTAACTATGTTTATACCAGATAAGAAAAGGATGTTTACCTAGTTTCAATCGGTGACTTATCGTGTTCGCGAATTTGAGAAGTCCACTGAGTGTCCTTCCTCTACCGGTGATCCACACGAGCAGTTTGGCAGATGCCTAGGTGCTAGCCTCCTTCACTTCTTCCCAAGTGAATATGGGAACTCTATCTATGATTCTTGAATAATCAAGAAGTGTTCTTGATTATCAAGATTGATTGGGAAGTACTAATATTATCAGGTGCAGGTCCAATTCTCTTTCTTCAAGAAAATCGACTCACTCTCATAATATTAGGACTAGGCGATTTTTCACTCTCAATAGGTGCTCTAGGCGAAATTCTTGGTCTGACCAAGAATTGATCTGTGTTGTGAATTGTCTCTGAGATAGGCGCCTAGTGCCTCTATTTATAGTGTTCTCATTCCTAGTTTTAGGGAATCCTAATCCAATTAGGATATCTCTAAGATATTGGATATCTTTTAGATATCTCAAAATATCTTTTGATTTATAATATTAAACTTAATATTATAATTCAAAAATAAAGGCCCAATTCGAATTTGACTATCCAAGATCAAATCTTGAGATCAAATCTTAATTTGCTCAAATCCTATTGGTTGGAATGAGTCATGAGAATTTGATTTTATAATTTAAATATTACTTTAATATTTAAATATAAAAATCGACTTTAGCCTAGACCCAAACTCTAAAATGCAAGATCAAATCTTCCATCCCAAGAAAGGGGGTAGGCGAAATTCTCATGGAGTTTTTGGAGGAATTTTATAACAACCCAAACTCCTTAGGTAGTTATAACTAATTCCTAACAATTTTGAATAAAAGAATTACCTTAATATCTTTTAATTCAAATCCTATATCTTTTCCAAAAGATATTTATCTTATCTTTATTTAATTAATAAAAACAATTTCTATTAATAAAAATAAAGATAATGAGGCGCCACCCTCATCCTTATGTTTCCCAATTTTAGTGAATTTAATAAATCAATAATTCCCTAATTTTTAGGAAACTTATTTAATTTATTTATTCACTAATATTTTAATTGTAAAACTATTTAACAATTAATTTGAATTTAAATTTGTCCAACAAATTTAAAACCTCAATCATAGATATTTATTTAAGACAAGATTTAATGTCCTAAGACATTTAACTATGTCCTAAATTGTGTCACCTAAGTGACTCACGAATTAACCCTAATTCGTGTCCCAAAAATTAGCATCTTGATCCTGCTCATGTGTGACCCAGCAGGCCTCACGTGAAGTTGGCAGCAAATCATCTTAATGATTCACAAGTTGTGAGCGGACTCTAGCAAGCCATCACAACTACCCAAAACACGGGAGTTATCGCTTTAACGACTTTAACGATTTAACCTAAATACCACCTTGTCATAATTCCTATTGTCTCACGATATTTTGGTCATGGATCAGGCACGGGAATGTCATCCAAAATCCAAACCACAACTTTCTCGATTTCCTGAGTTAGTCCCAATTCCCAGCGTGGCCACGCATTTCTTGGACAGACTCATCGAGGGCGCCAGTTAAATATCTCTCATCTTAAATGAGGGACAAAATCCCATCTTGGTCAACCACATTCCTTTGCACGGTAATCAACCAAACCCGTACCTAGCCTGTATGGCTACCCTGCTACGGGTAACGTTGGACTAGGCCAAAGTTTGACAACTACAATGCCGGAATAGTCAAGACCTCAGGTCTAAGGCTATCGTGACAGGTGTACAGGAGAGGCTCGCTTATGACTAAACCCATGCAGGACTCTCCGGGTCGGTCCAGCAACTTGTAACCCTTACATAATTGCATCATGACTCTCGAGAAGCATCTAGTGCATGTATCTCTATACACCGAGGTCATGGTGGTCTTGGTTCATTTACGCTCCCACGTGAATGATCGACCAGGGACAGTTTTAGATTATTTATCATATAATTAATCAAGGATTGTTATCATAGTAAACACGCTAATAATATGATAACCATTAATTTATCTCTATAAATTAATTAATATGTTCAAAACATATTTATAAAATGATTGGCCCTAGGGCACAATCTCCAACAGCGCAAACAAACGGAACCATAGTCAGAAGGCGAATTTGGAGTAACAAAGTGAAGATATTGAGATTCTCTTCCTCTCTTTATCACTTCTTCTCTTCATGATTTATTTGGTTGGATTTGTTGATATGATTAATATCTGAATTCTTGTTTTTTTAGGATTGTAAACTCTTAAAGATGTAGTTTATGTTTTCTTACTTTGTTACCATATCTTTATAATTTTGAATTCAACTCAATTATTATTCAACTCGATTATTGTTACTGATACATCACCATTTTGAGCGTTTACTTTCTCTAAGTGTGGGCGGCTCTAGACTTGGTTAAACCTATTTCCCCCTATAACACCACGCTCCAAAATTCTTGGAACTCATGTTTATAGCTCGATGGAAATGTGGCTTCCCACTTCCTAATTGCCTTCATCAAAACTTTACTCTATAAATACACCCATTCTATCTTCAAAAAAGGTGAGCTTCTCTAAACACTTGAATTTCTCTCACGCTCTTATTAAATCCCATTCTAACTTGGTCGTTAGAGTGTTGTTCACAGGGTTGGGCCCCCTCCTAAGTTCTTGCAGGTTTTCTTCTATCTATTGCTCCAACAGCCCCACCGATTCAATTAGGTAAAATTCATGCCAAATTCTAGTCCATAAGTTACAATTCCATTATAGTTTCAAATTTCTGAAATCTTAGAAAATGGACGGTTATAAATTAACATTGGTTTTTGAAGCAATTATAAATTAAAGATAACATGTGCCACACTCGATCATATAGCCTCACAAAAGATAACATGATGACTCATGAATGGCACAAAATGGAAGATATCAGGAAAAATAATTGATAAAATATACATATTTGTTATAAATAATTATTTATAGAAAAATTGTGGACTTGAAGTGCCACCTTGTGGACATGTCGATCCACTTTGTTCAAATAAAATGATTGAGCTCAAATTTTGGATTATTCCATAAAGAAAATTTGATAATGCTGGTGAATTTATATCCCAAGTTTTAGAGAGCTATTATATGCTAGTTGGGATACATATGGTATATCATGTTGTTTATGTCCACACGGCAAATGGTCTTGTTGAATAATTAAATACCTGATGAGAACATATCATTTTATATGATGCAACACTTGTATGCATTAAATTAATAACGTATCGTAAATTCTCCCCTATGCTATTAGCTTTGGGTCAGGAGCCGAATATTTCTCATTTAAGAATTCTTTTGGTGCTGGATTTATATTGCTCTACCATGTGAATCAGAATAGGCCCCAACGAACATTGAGAATATCAGTTGAGTATGGATCTCACTCAATTATTAAATATCTAAAACTCCTGAAAGGAGATAGTTCATGACATGATTTGTCAATGGAATTAATTTTTCAGCATTAGGGGGAGAAATAAAATAGCTGGAAAAAATGAATTACAAGGAATGCATGGTTATTATAATAGTTTGATCCTCATGTGAACTTGAAGTTCAAAAAAATAATTTATTTGAAGAATATTGTAAATAAATTACAAAATGCATTCAATGGCCTATAAAAATGACAAAGTCAGATTTTCCAGCTAAAAATGCTCCAATATATATTGAAATCCCTGAAGGGACTAATCGGTTCTAGAGATAAGAATCCTCAAAAATAAAAGGAGCATCTGAAAAAGATGGTTGAATCGAGAAAATATATGAAGGCATAATGAATAAAAATCTCCGGGAGAGATTCAGGTACCTGAATGTGAAGAAAATAATGAGATCTCAATATGTTTATTATTGCCAAAGTATGAAACCGATATGAAAATATTGTCGACAAAGTATTTAAATATAATGTAGCGCTACAAATTAAAAATTATAAAACATTGAGGATTATAAATAACATTTCGTCAAAGAGTGTCGATGATAAAAATTGGCCAAATTGAAAAGAAAGGAACCAAGATGAGTAAAACTCACTCGAGAAATGTAGAAATTTTGGACTTGAAGTCCACAGACATAATGGTGTACAACCAGCATGATGGTGTACAACCAGTTGAATATAAATAAGTCTTTTTGCGAAAAGAAACGAGCAAATTGAAATTTTGAGATACAAAGACTAGAAATTTATTTTAAGGAGTTTAATTCTCCCGTGGTGGATGCAATTATTTTTGAATATATGATCTGACTGTTTATAAAAGGCTTTGATGTCCAAATATTTGAAGGTGAGGAGTTAGTTGGGTACAAATGAGTTTATGAGTAAAATCATAATGAAAATGAAAGGATAAAGTCGTAAGATATAAACTCAAAGGTCTCACATTGAATATGTAAAGATATATTCTCTGGAGTATGGTTATAGTTCATTCATATGACTTATTGAACAACGAAATTTATATGAAAATCCCTTAAGATTATAGGAAGCATGCCAGATGTCTTGTTTAGTAAAGATGAATAAAATCCTACATGGGTTTGAAAAAAAAAACCTGGACATATGTGGTACAGTTATCTCAAGAAATATTATTTAAGAGATATCAAACTATGTATATTTATTATTGTTGGAACTCCTGAAGAGTTCAAAACATAGTAAAATATTAATAGTTTTGCAAGAAAGATTTTGCAAAGATAAAATTTTGTCTCATCTTACATATTAAGCAAATTATAATAGTGAGATTATTACTCATATTATGTAAAAAGTGTATTGAGATAGTTCCACATGGATAAAGTGCATGGTCTAGGTGTATCCATGATGGTTAGATAAATCATTTGAAGTGGTCAAGTATCCTTTTAACCTCAGATGAAGTAAATTCTTTGGTATATCTTAATATTATAAGAGGATTAATGTTTTTGGTACACATGCTAGCGAGATATAGTTCTTCATTAATCAAAAGACATTGAAAATGAATGAAAAATATTTTAAAGATAAAGGTTTATTTTATTTAAATAAATTTAGTTCATCATTCCTTGATGATGTAGATGCTAGCTTATTATCTGATCTTCAGAGACAATGCATCAAGTAAATCAATAATGTGTTTAGTTGAGACTACTAATTCAATACATCCAGAAGATGTGTAATTTCTTTATGCAGGGAAATGCGTCAACCTTATTGTATGAAGATAATATGACATGTATAGCAAGACGATATATAAGTTCAACAAGTTCGGTCAAGTGATTATTTAGCAGATTTTTATGGAGGCATTGCCCATTGCAGCATTTGGGAAATTGGTTTATCAAATTGGAATGCGTCAATTAAAAGAGTCTTAGTGATGTTATGATGAGGGGGAGATACTCGCTGTACTCTTTTTCCCTTTGCCATGGTTTTGTCCCATTGGGTTTTCCTAGCAAGGTTTTTAATGAGGCAGTTTGTAATGCGTATCAATAAATTGTGAATATTCAAGGGGAAGTGTTATAAATAATTGTTTGTGAATATCCACATTTGACTTTTGGTATTCTCGGTGTATAGAAGTTTGAGTTTTCCTTTAGTTTCTCTATGTACATGAATATGATCTTATCCCTGCATTATGTACATTAAGTTGGTACATCTCCCTTGTAGATCCTTTAGCCTATAAATAGAAGCTTTAGGTGTTTATGTAAAGTTGATGAGATGAGTTGAATGATAAGAACCACTCTCCCCTCCTACTTTTTTCTCTAATTTGAGTATCTTTATTTCTTATATTTTATAACAATATTATCTTTCACAAATATATACAAAAGTATCATTTTCCCTCAAATTTTGTATTAATTTTTAATTTTATCTCCAATGTTTATTTGTTATCAATTTTCTTTCTAAATATTTTATATTTTGATTAATTTTATTTTTTACTCTTACTTTAACTTAATATTAATAATAAATTCTACGTGTCTAATGACATATAATATAAAATTTATTTAAAAAGAAATTCAAATCCTCACTCATTAGAAAAATACAGTGAATTGTATAAATAATTTTTTTTTAGAAGTTAGTCAAAAATATAATCGACCAAAATATAAAACTTTATAGACAAAATAGTCAGTAAACAAACATCAAAAACAAAATTAAAAATTGATGTAAAATCTAGATACCAAACAAATATTTTTATCAAAGATATATGATATAATAACTTTTGTATGAGCAATTTATATACTTACAGTTATCTATCAGTTGACCCTCACAAAATGGGATGAAATTACTTGAATAGATAATTCACGATCAAAGATTTGATATATTTAAATTTGTAAATTAAACTTTTAAAAAATTAACTTATTCAATCACTCTAATAAACAATTTCACAAGTTATACATAAAACATTTTACACATTTTACAATTTAGAAAAGCAAGTCTTAAATGTCAAATTATTTGTATGACAACTCGAATTACTGATATTAGATAGTTCATTCAATAAGTTCAAAGCTTCTTGTTACAATTCCACTAATAAGGCCTTGAACTCTAATCATTGATACATCAAGAAAGTTGTTGAATATAAGACTTCTTATAAGATCTTTTTAAATCTCCAACTTCAACAACTAGATTTTAAAGTGTGGCTTCTCTAAAGATTTGTGTTCATCACAAAAAGGACAACAACACTCATTTCATCCCTAATATTTTTTTTGCAATTAATTTCTCCAATGTTTCACATTTTGGTCAATTTTATCCTTTGCTTTTATTTTTGCCAAATATTAATGACAAAATCTAAGAGGCTAATGATATATGAAGATAAAATTGATAGAAAAAGAAACACAAATCCTAATTCTGTCGTGAATGTTTTTTAAAAAAGTTAGTTAAGAGATAAAATTGACTAAAATGTAGAACATTGGGGACAAAATTGATTGCAAAAAAAGATTGGGAACGAAACTGATAGTTGACGTAAAATTTGGAGACGAAATTACTACTTTTGCCTTACAAAAAGCCACCATTATTACAGTTTCCTAGACCAGTCCCCACTCTTCCCACCAGTTTTATGTTTAAGTCTAACATCTGTAATTACAATATCCTTTGAAGCAGCCTTACACATATCATAAACTGTTAAGCCAGCAATAGTCACTGCTGTCATTGCTTCCATCTCAACACCAGTTTTCCCAGTTGATGCAGCTTCCCCTTCTATTCTTACACTGAAGTCTTCATGATTTAATGTCAAATCCACTCGTACGTGAGTAAGGCTTATATTGTGACACAATGGAATAAGGCTACTGGTTTGCTTTGCAGCACTTATGCCTGCGATTTTCGCGACACTAAGAACATCTCCTTTCGCCACTTTATTGGCTAGGACCAAATCAAACACATTCTTTCCAAGAATTACTTTGCAATCAGCAATGGCAGTTCTTTTACTACTTTCTTTCGGAGACACATCCACCATTTGAGCCTCCCCAAAAACGCCGGTATGAGTTAAACAAAGAGAAGTTTCACTAATCTTTTGAGGCGATAAATGGGACTCCTTATTCACAGGACTATCGCTCACAGTGCCAGCAAGTGTATTTGAAGGAGGTTCACCAAACACAGTTTCCATTTCCTGAATGGAACGTGCAGTTTAACATGAACAAAAAATTTTCTGCAGATATTTCATAGTATAGGTGCAACAGAACCTTCAAACAAATCTATAGTAAATTAAAAGGATATGAAATATACAACAAGTGGACTCTGCCTATTTGCAACGTGCTATCCTGTGGGAAAGTGGAAACTATATTTTATCCCCTTAAAAAAAGGACTAATAACTAAACTTGTCTGTCATTTTTACATGCACTACCCTTGGGAAATAACCGTAAAAGAAAATGATAACCAAATCTAATTTATGGAATTAGAAAGGAACTTTTGCAAGTCAAACATTGGGGTAAGCCCCCAGCATCACTATCACAATCAAAATAAGATCGTCTCTTCCCACTTGGTTTTAGCTTGGTTTTCACAATTCCACTTTAGTACAAAATTAAAAAGGTTTTTTTACATACTAAAATTTATGTACCAATTTTATAATTAGACCTTACATAAAAAGGATCTCAATCATAGTTTTTATGGAAGAATTAAAAAACATGAAGTAGTACAAGCATTGAGAAGAATAGATAATGGTAAAGTAATCGAACCTAATAATATACCAATCAAGGTGCGGAAGATTTTATGAAGCAAGTGCGTAAGTAGGCTTTGGAGGCTTTGGTACATAGAGTAGACCAAATGATGATAGCTCGATAATTCGAGGAAGGTGAAGACCATAGAAAATTAGGGAAACTATTTAAAGAGATTTAATAAGGAAAAAGTACTCTTGGTACCCCCAAAGTATACGTTCATTTTCAGTTGTAACCCCAAAGTGTTTTTTTGGTCAATTGTACCATCAAAGTATAGGATCAGTTTCAGTTATACCCCAAAAGTTTTTTTAAGTCAATTATACCCCCAATCTTTCTTTTTGTACCAATTGTACCCCCAATATTTTTTTTTTGTGTCAATTGTGCCCTCAAATTGGGGGGAATTTGGAGGTACAATTGACTCAAATATGAAACACTGGAGGTATAATTGACTAAAAAAACTTTGGGGGTATAACTAAAACTGAGCCCATACTTTGGGGGTACAATTGACCCAAAAAAAACTTTGGGGATACAACTGAAATTGACCGCATATTTTTTAGGGTACCAATAATACTTTTGCCGATTTAATAATTAATGACCTAACCGTGGAAATGTACAAAGAAAAAACACATTGGCATCAACTGAAACGGCTTTGTTGTTGTTGTTGTTGTCTTCTAATATGGAATTAATTGTGCATCAGAGCAGATGATGTAGCCTAACTCATTAATAGAATAAAGGAAAAAAAAAAATTTACCTTGTTGAGTTCTTGAATAGCACTTGCAAGGTCAAAGCCACTGCTAGTGCTGACCATCCTTTTCAAGTGAGGACAGACACCTCTAATTCGTTGAAGAAACATTATAAGTAGATCCTGGGTTGTATTATACGGCTGCAAGAAAAAAAAAATTGCCAGACAAATTTGATAAACTTGCCAAGATAAATAAAAGCAGATAAATCGCATTGTATGAAATTTAACATATTTCAATTACTCCAGAAGAAACAGTAAAGGAACAAGAAGAAAATCAGAGTCAAGAATAGTAAATCATTGATGATGAAGCATTCTGGCTCAGAATCATAAAGTATACCCTAGTTAAAAGAAAACTGATAGAACTTGCAACTTGTATTACTCAAAGATGATAAAAAGGTGTCTCAAAAGAGTAAAGCCACCATTACATCACACATAAAATAGTAAAATAAACAGAAAATACCCCTAGTATTCGAGAGGCCAGCACTCTCCCTTAATGACCTAAAACAGTCCCTGCCCAAACCTACCACAGAACCTCCTAAAATACCCCATTGACATTTACCTATGCACTCCCACAAGACAGAAACCGTTATGCCATAGCAGCATCTTTCTGTCCATCATTGTTCATTTCCTCATGCCTAACCTGCATAATGGGCTCTTTCCCATAAGTTACTGACCCAACAATCCCACTCTCTGTCCCTTTGGGCCCTGCTATTCTTCTCTTTCCTCTTCTCCTATATGTGTGGGCTATTGGGGGTCTATCAAAGACACAATCAGGGGCCTCACTGCTCAAAGCACTGAGGAAAATTGTGAAAGGCCTCACCTTCAACGACTCTTAGGAATCAAATACAAGTATACTTGAAATCTAGAAGTTTCAAATAAACATTAGCAAAATGGTCAATTTGCATACAAGTAATATCATAAAATAAACAAACCCTCAAGCGAGGCCAAGATAAGAAAGCCACTCACCTCAATTTGTACAATAATTAACTACAACTTTTAACTTCTGGTCCATGCTCAGTGGAGGAAAATCTATAACCATATTCACAAGCAAAGATTTAATCAACATCATTCAAGAATTGACTTCCAAGGACCCAAGGATCCAATCATTCACAAAAAAGCATTCTAACTACTAGCAACAAGACCTCATTCAAGAACTTAGCCTAACCTTACTCACGCACAACTAGGATCCTAACATCCTAATCAAGATACTAAACCGAGAGACTTAAGTAATTTATTTGGGAGCACAAAAGTGTTTAAACTTACAAGCTTAAGACACAATAACAAGAAAATAATCTATCATTAAAACATAAGCAATTCACCATTTATAGCCACTTCCTTCAAACTTCCATTTCCTCAAATAGACCTTCTAAATACATGTTCACAACGCAACCATTTTCTTGATATCATAAAAGAACTCATTCCAACAATTCAAAATCACAAAACTTAGTCAATATGCTTGACACTTTCATCCTTCAAGTTCAAAATTCACATTTTAATTTCCACAAATTAAATTCAAGATTGTTATTTCAAAACCCTCCATAACTCCAAGAGATTCCATTTAGTTCATCAAAACCATCAAAATCACCCATAATTACCAAATTGTAACTTTAAAGTTTCGTCTCAAAACATCAAATTTCAATATACACTTAATAAATTTAAATTAATAGAACAGAACTCTTCATTATCATCATAATATCTCATTAAAACCATTAAACTCAAGTAAACATGGACGTCTAGTAAAAAAAATTTAATTCAAGTAAGCTATAAATTTTATCGGGTCCAAAACTTGATGAAAGTAAGACCAAGCATCAACCCAGTGATGTAGAATTAATTATTATCAAAAAAATAGTTTATTAGAGCTATTAGTTTCAAGAAACACGGAGGATATGAAAAATCCCCAAATTTAAAGTGTGCCCCAAGTTCCTATTGGGTCCAAAAACATGAAGGAGAGAAACCACGCATTTAGCAAAGAACCAAGAGTGTTGACAGAGTCTCAAAGCATCATTATATAGCAGAAAAATGGAAGCACATCAGAAAAATTTCATGGGTATTAGCAAGGAGACAAAACGAATGAGAATGGAGAAGAAAATCACCTTGAAAGGGAAATCAAAGGTGTTGGCCGGCGTTCCTTGATGGGTGGTGGTCGACGACGGCGTTAGGGTGGTCCGATGGCGTCGAATGACGGTGGTGATGGGTGGTGGTGGTGGAGAGTGAAGGAGAAGAGAGGGATGAGAGGGACACAAACACGAACATAAGGAAGAAGGACGAGTCGTGTGGGAATTTTATGATGCAGGGGCTGTTTTGCTATTTCTCAAAGTGGAGGAAGCTAAAAGTAATTTCTAAAGTCAAGGGAGAGATGTTTCAAGTTTTAGAAAGGGAATATTCTCAGAGATATTCTCTCAAAATCAGAATTTCTTACATTTTAATCCTGAAAACACATTTTTCAAAGTAGAATTTTTTAACAAAAGTTTTATTGTTGGATTTGTTGCAAATAGTATATAGTAATTATATAATTCATTTTTAAAAAATTATTTTTATCAATTATTATTTTTTACTCGAAAATTTTCTATTATATTGTCAAAATGAAAAGAGTAAAAGCACTAATTTTGTCCCTAAACTTTACATCAATTGTCAATTTTGTCCCTATTTTTTTTTTTGCAGTCAATTTCTTCCTTAATATTTCACATTTTGGTCAATTTTATCATCTGCTCTTATTTTAGCTAAATATTAACGATATAATCGATATGACTAAGGATATGTAATGTAAAATTGATAAAAAAAAAACTCAAATCTTAACTCAGATTGAAAAACAGGATGCAGTTTGTTGTTAAATTTATTAAAAGAAGTTGGTCAAATGATAAAATTGACAAAAATGTAAAACATTGAGGATGAAATTAACAGTAAAAAAAGATTTTGGACGAAATTGACAGTTAGTGTAAAGTTTAAGAACGAAATTAGTGGTTTAGCCAAATAAAAAGTCAAATAATGACTTTCACATTCACTCTATACTCTTATTTTAAACAATGACTAAGTTTAATTCTTTTATCATAAATTCTTAGGGTATTACAATCTTTCCACCTTAAGAAATTTGATCCCAAATTTAAATTTAGTTACTATTTCATTCCAGAAAACCTTGTTTACTCATGATGCTATGAAATAGCAATGGATTATCCAATGACAGAATATGGTGGATTTGCAGAAAGAGACTGCAGGGCTTAGCCCCTTGTTGTCACTCTAATGCCTAAGTCAATAAGAGATTTAGGAGAGGGGAATGGATCCGCAACTGTACTTTTTTCATATTGTTCTCTGTTGCAATATATCTAATGACTATTGGTTTTATCTTATGACTATTGCATTGTCGCGTGTTCCATAGCATGAAACAATGAAACACACTATTTGGGTTTTTTTTTTCGGCATTGAGATTGTTTTTTATGTTCCTTTCACTTAGACAAAGAAGAAGTATAAAAAGCTAGATAGCTTTAATAATGGAATTTGTAACTGTTAGATCTGCCTTTTTTATTTTGAGATTTGTGCAATAACCTTTATTGCACAAATCTCAAAATGAAAAAGGTTGATCTAATGGCTACAAATTGCATTTGCAAAAGCTATCTAACTTTTTATAACACAACCCAAAGGGAAAAGAGAAAAAAGTGAAAACTTCATTTTAACAGTCATCTTTATACTTTTCTTCTTTGCATTCAAATTCTTTAACTTTGTTGGAAACGAACTTTCAGAACAAGTCCCTTTTCTTTTATTTCATTTGAACTAGTCCATATTAAAATTACAATTTATTCCTAAGATCTTTAAATTTCCTTCACTTTAGTCCCTAGCTCTCAAAATAAATTTGAAAAGTGTTCCAGAACTTTTCCAAAAGTTCCACTTTAGTCCATAGTCCATGAATCCTTTAGAAATTGGAAAACTTCAAACCTCGTCGCAAAATGCACACTGGAAAATTTTGATCTTGTTGGAAAATTTCGATCTCGTCGGAAAATGCATAGGAACCACCGAAAACTTCAAGAACACACCAGAAAACTTCAAACCTCACTGAAATTTTGCTCAAGTCGCATTCAAACCTCAAGAAAAGTTTTTTTTTTTTTTCAAAATCGTCTCTCAAACTCTCATTTTCTCGGTCTATTTATAGACAAAAATCAAGTAGAATCCAACCTAGATCACAATGGAATTGAATTGGAGAAGCTTGGCGGTGGTGGTGGTGGTGGTCGAGGTGATGGAAGATTGTTGGCAA
The DNA here is from genome assembly GCA_003254925.1 of Chamaecrista fasciculata. Lineage (NCBI taxonomy): Eukaryota > Viridiplantae > Streptophyta > Magnoliopsida > Fabales > Fabaceae > Chamaecrista > Chamaecrista fasciculata. The sequence goes on along the minus strand of QANZ01045209.1, from coordinate 8,021 downwards.
CTTCTCTATAGTTCACGACGATGAATGATTGAGCATCTGACAAACAAGGACAAATTAAAAGAGAAATGAACAGAGCGGTGACGATGAACAGTGACGACGACAATGAACAATAGAGGCAGGTCGAAGGATAGCAAAGATGAAAATGGAAGTCGTGAAGTGGTCCACGGAAGCTACCAAAAGAAATGGCAAAAAGGAAGAGAGAAGAAGAAATTGTGAGGAAGATGAAATAGAGGTAGGTAAAGTTATGATAAAACGCAAGAAAAAAATTATTTTGAAGTGAGAGACATGACGCACATTGAGAGCCACTGGATTGAACCAACAACCACAAGTAACCGAACAACATTGGACAACAAGGAATTGGACAGTAGAGGAGCCATAGCCCTAAGAGAGAAAATGTAATCTCAAAGAGTTTGAGAGTAAAGTAATAAATGAGAGAGTATACCTTAGAAGTGACCAAAATTACCTTGTTTATAGACCGTGGAAATGCCTAGGAAACGTTCAACCTTGTAGGCCAAATAGACAAGGTTGTTACAATGTTACTCCCTCTAGTTCACAATATCTGTTGTAAATTAGTATGTACACACAGACCAAAGAAATGATTAGTTTATCTTAAACTGAAAAATATAAGATAAAAAGAGTAAAAGACTAACTTACGATTATTTATTCTTCTCTATCTTCAAAGGATATTTAAAACAATATTAGAGAAAATTAAATTCAACAAGTTGTGTATAGCATGTCATCCTTCTTTGACTTACACCTGCTTAGTAAGGCTTTGAGGAGTTTTTATTTTTATTTTTATTGGAGTTTTGTTTTAATTCCTTCATGTTCTGCCTTCTAGCCAGTAATCGCATTGAAGTAGATTTACAAGGCTCGGAAGTGTACCGCTCGCAACATGATGGAGAGAGTGAGAAATTACATACCAAGTTTCAAGTATTACATTTGATTCCCATGTACAAGAATCATTAACTATAATTTGTGTCGCCTTATTGCAATAAACCAAAAAAAAATTGAAGTTATAAAGTTAGTCTTATTTTATCTCTAAGATAAAAAAACTAAATTAGATAGTCTCATACTAACATTCATTAATTTCATCTCTTATTTCAATAATAAATTCAACAACTTTATTTACTTACCCAAAAAAGTTAAACAACTTTTTAATCATAGCAATTTTCTTCCCACCATATATATGATTACTCCCACTTTTTTTTTTTACTCCCACCATTATTTTTCATTTCCTACCAATAACTATTATAAAAGCCTTTGTATGAGGCTAACATATCAAATTTCAAGTCACAATTATAAAATGAATTTAACATAATTATAGATTCGAATACAACTCCGATAGATTGTTTTGATAATGGAGATGGAGAAAAAGGTAATCCTCATCTGCCCATTAGTGTTATTAATTTTCTTCCAGACCTCAACATGTCTTCAAATTTTGAGGAGTTTGAGTTTGATTTAAATAATGAGTCATTTGTGCAAAATGAAGTATTAATAGAAGTGGAAGAAGAGGCAGAAGAAATGTCTTCTCAACCAATTTCAAATGTCGGTATGACTTCTTAACCTATTGTTTAAAATATTACTTTCTAGTTTTACTTTTTTCAAATAGGATGTCGAGAGATATTCTAATACTATGAAATGGATAGAATTTCATGTAAATATCCAAATTACTGAATTTGAGTTCACACATTCAAGTTCATTGACAGTTTGGCAAAAGTTCAAATTTGTTCATGTCTTTCTCTTAGTTTTGACTATTAAGTTGATTCAATTCGAACTGTCCATTGCTATTGCTATTTCAATTATGAGTTAGACCAACTAAAAAAATTGAGTAAAAATTGACTTACATACTCCAACAAATCACTAGAAACTCATTTTGATCCAGTCTTGTGTATATAAAATAACATCAGGCACATTAGCTATACTAGCCAATTAAACCCAAATAAGTAATCTCAATAAGATATGGTATATCACTTGAATAATTGAGTTTAACCTAGATAGACACACATGATGGAGATTGTGCCCTAGGGACAATCATTTTATAAATATGTTTTGAACATATTGATTAATTTATAGAGATAAATTAATGGTTATCATATTATTAGCATGTTTACTATGATAAGAGTCCGTGATTAATTATGGGATAATTAATCTAAACTGTCCCTGGTCGCTCATTCAAGTGGGAACTTGAAATGAACATAACTGGCATGACCTCGGTGCATAGAGATGCATGCACTAGATGCTAGAACGAGTGTCGTGGTGCAATTGTGTAAAGGGTTACAAATTGCTGGACCAACCCGGAGAGTCCTGCATGAGTTTTAGTCATTAGCTAGTCTCTCCTGTACACCTGTCACGATGCCCTTAGACCTGAGGTCTTCATCATTCCGGCGTTGTAGTTGTCAAACTTTGGCCTAGTCTAACGTTACCCGTAGCAGGGTAGCCATAAGGGCTAGGTACGAGTTTGGTTGATTGCCGTGCTGAGGAATATGGTTGACCAAGATGGAATTTTGTCCCTCATAAAAGATGGGAGATATTTAACTAGACCCCTCGATGAGTCTGTCCAAGGAATGTGTGGCCACACTAGAAATTGGGACTTACTCAAGGAATCGAGAAAGTTGAGGTTTGGATTTTGGATGACCCTCCCGTGCCTAATCCATGACCAAAATATCGTAGGGCAATAGGGATCAAGACAAGGTGATACTAAGGTTAAGTCGTTTNAGGTAATATTTTAATTAGGAATTCAAGTCCTAAAATTGTGATATTACTGTAATCTCATAATTTTATAAATTGATAATCCTATAATTTAGGGATTCCCTAATTATAATTATCAGAATCCCCAAACCCTATAAATAGTAGGCATAAGTCGAAATTAACAAGAGTCTCTTGCACACTAGGGAATTCAACTTTGGCCTAGCTAATCACAAGAGCAAAATTCGATTTTGAGTCTTGGTGAGGAGAGAGAAAACGCAACCTTGTTTTTTCTTAGAGAGAGAAAGTGGCGCATAAACCCAAAAGGAGTTTTAGGGTTTGTGTGACTAGGTTGTGAGATCAAGAATTGGATTCTTGATCATAGGCGCCATCTTGTACTTGGGAATTCAAGAATTGTTCTTGAATTGAAGAACACCGTAGATAGAGGTCCCTTGCTCACTTAGAGAAGTGAAGGAGGCTAGCACCTAGGCATCTCCAAAACTGTTCGTGTGGATCACCGGCGGAGGGAGCACACTTGGAGTGGACTCCTCAGCATCGTAGACACAAAAGTCGCTGATTGATTTGGGTAAATCTCTAATCCTTTTACTGACACAGATCCATATAGCGGATCCTTGGGAAAGAAATCACTGTGCGCCTGTTTAGTTTTGTTATGCGTTTTAAATTTTTAAATTTATATCCGTTTCCGCTGCGTTGTGTGCCCCGTGATTTCCCAACACTGGTATCAGAGCCACGCTATTTTGGATCTGTGTTAGTTTTTGGTGATTATACATGTGATGTGTAATATGTGTTTACCGTTTTTCAATTGGCATACTAATGGTTGTTTTGCGAAAAGATCCACCATAAAAGTTTTGTAACTTATGTAAAAGGTGCAAATTATATGTATGAGATACATATGAAATCAATGGGATTGATTTAAATATTTCTTGAATTTTAAGGCCTAAAGTCGAAATCCCTTATAATTATAAATAAAATTGTTTTAATTATAATTATAGTAGGGTGGCTGGAAATTTATTAAAATTATGAATTTTAAAATTTTCGGGGTCAATAATTTAAATTCTTGAATGTGATTCCTGAGTTTTATAATTATTGATAATGGGCCTAATTTCAAGAAAAGCCATGTTAAAATTGCACTACCCTAATTTGAACACACTACAAAAATCGTTTTTGATATGTGTTTTCAGTATACCGTGTTTGACATAATTGTATAAATTGTTCGTATATGTAATTGTGTGGTGTTGGATATGGCTCTAGGTTTTTGGTGTATACGGCCTGCGTGTCGTCTCCCTCTATCCGATGTAATTTTACTTTTCAGTTTATACCTCAATGTAACTGGGGTTTACTCTCTTGTAATTTTGCTTTTTTCCTTTTAGAAAAATTCTCTCATTGGATTGGGAGAATTATTAGGATAGATGGGCCATATCTAAACACGGTATATATGCTTTACACTTAGTTTGTATGTGATACAAAGCGCTAGATGTATGTTTAGGATGCGATTTTAACATGCTATTTACCCGTTTAAACACTACAACCACGTATACGATACGAGCGTGGGATTTTGCATATGATGCAAGATCCGTGCACATGTTTATATGTATGCGATACATGGGGAAATAAACATGTGGCATGACTCGTTTAATTTTTAAAAGGAGTTTTAAAAATTAAACTATAAAACGGAACATTTTAAAAATCAAACCCTTTTAGAAAATCTTAAGTTTTAATGCCGTCAATAAAACACCCTGTGAAAATCTTGTTCATCATAGAGTGGTGATCGCCCTCCGCGACACGTATCTATCTTGACCTTGAGGACACACGGGTGAATGGGAGATTCAACGCGAAGCCTCGTTGAAGTCTTGGTTTGCTAGATGCGGTGATCGCCCTCCGCGACACGTGTTTAGTAGGCCTTGATGATATGAGGGTTGGGCTTCGGCCTCGTTGTTTTGAGCCTAGCCATTCACAAGTTTTATTGTGTGACTTAATGGGGTTATCAAAACGGTTTTGGACCTCAAGACATTAGATGGGATAAACATGCCATAAAAGTTATCATATGATGATACAGTCCCATAAAGATCTAAGAGTCAGATAGGATGTGATTGGTAAAGAGTTACCTACCTAAATAGCCAAAGGGTGCATGATCGCCCTCCACGACGGTAAACTTTGGTGAAATATGGGTCTTAGCCACTGATAATAAATTTTACTGGGTTTTATAAAAAGGTGGATATATATAAAAAATGCTAATTAAGATTCATATCTTTAATTGTAGAATCAAATGGCAATCGATAGTTCAACATTTTCACTGCGACCTATCCTTGAGAAGGATAAACTGACTAGAACAAATTTCCTCGAATGGTTTTGTAATTGTTCTCACCCATGAGAGGAGACTTTATGTTCTGGATAAACCTATCCCTAAAGAGCCTGCCAAGGGCGCTCCAGGAGCAGAGTGGAGAGCTTATGAGAAGCACTTCGACGACTCGCTGGAGGTCTCTTGTCTGATGGTGGACACAATGATTCCTGAGCTGCATGAGGGCTTGGATACATTGATGTCATATGAGATGATAACACGTCTCAAGGAAATGTTCCGTTACCAGATCAGACAGGATAGATATGAGACCACTAAGGCTCTTATGTCTTGCAATATGGCTGAAGGTGCATCTGTTGGTTACCATGTCATGAAGATGAGAGGGTACATAGATCATCTTGATAGGTTGGGATTCCCTGTTCCACCATAGTTTGCGACAGGTTTGATCCTGTGCTCACTACCTAAAAGCTATGACTTGTTTGTCAAAAGCTTTTATAGAAGAGGAACAGAGAAATCAGTTTCTGAGCTGCATGGAATGCTCAAGTTTGTTGAGGCATCCATGATTCAGAAAAGGGAAAGGAAAACAAAGGGCGAAAGAAAGAGAAAGGGAATCGACCTGGATGGTGAGACCAAGCCAGAGGACGACCCTCATCAAGAACCTACCAAGGAGGCAAAGCCCTCAGAGGAAGTATTCTGTTCTTTCTGTCAAGTGTCAGGACACGCAATGAGAAAGTGCAAATACTACTAGGAAGATCAAAAGAAGAAGTGCGTAGAGCCCTCTACTTCAGGTATCTTTGTTATAGAAGTTCGTTTTCTACTTAAACCACTTGAGTATTGGATACAGCATGTGGTTCTCACATTTGATGTGCAGGGTCTTCAGTAGAAAGCTGAACAGAAGCAGTATGGACCTACGGGTGGACAATGGAGCAAAGGTTTCTGCCGTTGCTGTGGGAACATGCGAGCTTGGATTGCCCCTTTCGGGCTAAGTTTATTGTTATTCTTTAAAGTTTGAACATTGTTTTCTCCTTATGAGGATAAGGAAGATTTTATATGTGTAAACATTGAAGAATAGTGTTCTATTTTAATAAAATAATGTTTATTTGCTTATATGATTTGCAAATGTAATCATTATGTCTTAAACTAGAACGATAACAATATATATAACATCGATACGAAAGGATTAAAGATTGTCGAATCTAATCCTATAAATACTTTTGGCAATTGTCACTTAGGCCATACAAACAAGAAACGCCTTGGGAAGCTTCATATAGATGGACTTCTAAAAGCTCACATGATTTGGAATCATATGATGCTTGCAAGTCTTGTTTAAAGTGGAAAGATGACAAGAAGCGTTCTCTTTACTAACCACAGTAATAGAATGTTTGACTTAATGGAGATCATACATGGTTGATGTATGTGGACCCATAAGTATCTAAGCTAAGAGTAATAACTCTTACTAATTGCTTCAAAAGGCTAGGTCTACGGCTATCTTTTGAAACACAAGTTAGAGTCCTTTTGAAATAGAGAATTCAAAACGAAGTAGAGAACTAACTTGACAATAAAATCAAGTTACTCGATTCGATCGAGGGAACGAGGATTTGTGTCAAAGACTTTGATAATCATCTTAGAAGCTGTGAGAGAGTCTCACAACTTGCTCTTTCTAAAAACCCCATGGTGGATGGTGTTTTCAAAGGAGGTATCAAACCCTATTAGATAAGGTTCGATCTAAGATGACTCGAACAGATCTTCCATCATCCTTAAAAGGGTGTGCTCTAGAAGCTGCTGACTTCACACTGAACCATTTCGTCTAGAAGACGCCATATGAGATATGGGATGAGAGGAGTCTCATGATGTCTTGTCACAGATTTGGGGACATTAAGTCTATGATTAGGCAATGGGCTGACGATAAACTGTCTCCAAAAACTCTCAAGTATATATTCGTGGGATACCCTTAAAAGGGGGTATCAAGTCTACTGCCCACCTGACCACAAAGTGTTTGTAGTCAGAGATGGATACCTTTTAGAAAGGGATTCCTTGTTTCCAGGAGAAACAGTGGGAGCAAGATGAATCTTGAAGGAGTTCAAGATCCACAAAAACACTTCAGAGGCACAGACGAAAACTAGGGAAGATCCACAAGGTGTTGTGGAAGCTCCTCTAGAACATAAAGGACAACGAAGTTCTGATAGAACACGTTCTCAATTTCAAAGATGGGGATCTTTGGTCATTGAGAGCAGGGATGTGTTGCTCATGGAGCGTGGTGAGCCCGCCACCTATCGAGAAACTTTTATCATTGTTTTGATAAAGATGTCAAAAGAGTTTGGCTTCTTGCAAAACCCTGATAAGTCTTATGTTTACAAGAAGGTTAGTGGGAGCACGATTGTATTCATGGTGCCATATGTCGTTGACATATTGCTAGTTGAAAGTGACATTACTATCTTAAAGATTGTGAATCTTAGATGGGTAGATCACTCTCGATGAAGGAATTGAAGGAAGCTGCCTATACTCTAGGCATAAAGGATCTATGGTGATAGTGTTGGAGATTGTGCCCTAGGGCCAATCGTTTTATGTAAATATGTTGTGAACATATTATTAATTTATGGAAGATAAATTAATGTGTTATCATGTTATTAGCATGTTTACTATGATAACATCCATGATTAATTATGAGATAATTAATCTAAATTTGTCCCTGGTCGATTATTTTTGTGGGAACAAAAATGAACAAAGACCAGCATGACCTCGGTGCATGAGATGCACGCACTAGATGCTGGGACGAGAGTCATGGTGCAATTATGTAAGGTGGTTACGAGTTGCTGGACTGACCCGGAGAGTCCTGCATGGGTTTAGTCATCAGCTTGCCTCTCCTTGTACGCCTGTTGCGATGCCTTAGACCTGAGGTCATCATTATTCCGGCGTTGTAGTTGTCAGGTTTTGGCTTAGTCTGTTGGAGATTGTGCCCTAGGGCCAATCATTTCATAGATATGTTGTGAGCATATCAATTAATTTATGGAGATAAATT
>QANZ01045189.1:43265-92770 GCA_003254925.1 Chamaecrista fasciculata | reverse complement strand
ATTATATTAGGTATAATAATATAATAAGAGGAAGCGTAGGTGAGAGCTAGGTGGTATTATAAAAAGAGGAGAAGGGTATGGTGGTTTTGCAACATATATGTACGTGTGAGTGAAAAAGTAAGGTAGCTCTCGAGGTAGAGGATAGATCATCAAATAGAAAAGTAGAATTATTATGGATATCATTGAGGATGAGAGGATGATGATAGGAAGAAGTAGCAGAAATGGTAGCTTCAGAAAAGGAAGCTTGAGCTTGAGCTTTAGGTTGAATAATAATAATATGAGTAAGAGAGAAAGAGAAGAAGGTGATGATGATAAGAATAGTGTGATTCAACTTGGAAACATAGATACACAAAGATTATTGCTGCTTGGTGGTGAGAGAGATCATCACAAACATCAACAACGTTATCTTCCCACTAATTCTCTTTCCCTTCGACAAATGAAAGCCCTCACTGCTCTTTGTGACACCATTTTACCTTCCATCAATATCCTCACTTCTAGTACCACTAACAACCACAACCACAACCACAACGACGTCGTTCCTCTCTCCACCTTCTACTCCACTTCTGCTTCCATGGCTGGAGTCCATCAACTTGTACTATACTATACTTACAAACTCATTATCACATCCTCCCACCTCATTTCTTTTTTCTTTTTTACTTTTAATTCCTCTCTCGACCGACCTGTTTTTTCTTTTTAATTGAATTATTAATTTCATTCCCTGTTTCATTATTGAATCATTTATTGATTTAATCTACATTTTAATGCATGTTTGTTTCTTCTTTTTTTTTTTTTTAAAAAAAAAAGGCAAACGTATTAATTTATGGTTAGATTTCAATTTTGTCCCACCATTAGTTTCATTTTTCAATCTTTTGCTTTTGAAGAATCAACCGAATAATTCATAGTTTTTCCAGTCACGGATATATTGACTTTTATTGCAAAGTTTAGGTACTTACTACCTTTGTTGATTGATTTCCGTCATTTATTGCAATTTGCAACTCATACACATTGAGATTCTTTTACGTGCGTACAATAATTTAATTCAATCCAGCCTTTTCTTTTTATCTCAAACACACACACATATATAGCCTAGCCTGCAGAATCTAGCCAATTAAGTGGTTGTAATTATAGGAATTAATTACTGCGATGCTGACAATATAATTAATTGTGGCATTAATGCTCTTATCAAGTATGTGTAAGAAAAGTACGCAAGCATGTGTTAATTACTATAATGTATCAGACAAATGAAATACTAGAAAATCTACTGTTTAATTATTAAATCTGTTTTTAAATGATTGAAGGTAGAAAGATTTAATTTTTTGAGTCAAATTTAGAAAATAAATTATAAAAGTTATGCAAATTTAGTAACTAAATTGTTTGTGTGTCTCAATTATTTAGGGAGTAATTTGAAATTTATAGTAAGTTGTAGTGTTTATAACTTTATATATATATAATTAGGAGTTGTTTGGTTGGTGGAATAGTGATTGTAATAAATGAGTGACATATATATGAATGCGGATGCAGGTGGGGGGAGTAATAAGTGGAAAACTGAAGCACCCAAACACGGCGTTGCTAAAGTTTGTGCTGTGGATGGTGTCAACGAGGATAGGGACAGCGATCCTGTGCGGGCTACCTAGCGTAGGCCTGTGTGGAGGATTTGTTCCAACCATTCAGAGCCTGCCACGCCTTCCTATCCAAAAACGACAGCGTATCATCAATTCATGGTCATTCAGTGTATTCCGTCACCTTCGTATGCTGGCCCGCACCCTCAAACTTCTCACACTCCTCGTTTTCTTCACTCAGGTATCTATCTATCTATATAGGTCAAAGTCTTATTTTGGTCCTTCATGTTTGTTTATAGTTCTATTTTAGTCACTCAAGTTTTTTTTCTTCCGTTTTGATCTCTCATGTTTGCTCAAGGTTTCGTTTTGGTCTCTCAAATTTTCATAAACTTCCACGGTTAGTTCTGAATTTTTAAGTTGAGGGATTAAAACGAAACTTTGAGTAAACATGAGACCAAAATAGGATTTTGGCCATGTATATATAATCAAATTTAAATTTTTAATTTCATTCCCACTAATTAATTCATATCATATATGATAATAATTAATTAATTAATGTTTTGTAAGTAGATTGAATAAATTAGATAGATAGATATAGGTAGAAAGGGGTTGGTGACCAGATCACGGGTTGTGAGAGATAGATGAAGAGGGCGTCTTTAAGTTTAAAGGCAGGAGTGTCCTACTATACGTACTAAAAAGAAACGCAACTTGAGTTCAAGTTATAATGGATGGATTCCACATCTTTCTCATCTCTTCATATCCCTTAACCTAAGGTGGGTGAGAGAGAGATAGAGACAGCAGTTAGATACTTAGATTACATTCATTTATTTCCTAAACAATGGAGGGTCGAGATAGTCCGTACATTGAGCTCGTCCTACGGAGGTAATCCCTACCGTTCATTGTACATTTATATTATTATTGGGGGGACACAGCACAAGTAGTACTACGTTTTACCTTTTGGGGGGACATCACTTAATAGGATCAAACTACTTCAGTACTCTTGGATAAGCAACGTTTAATTAATCATAACCCTTTTCTCTTTTTTCTTTTTCTGTATTTTTTTTTTCTTAAATTATGTTAACTTATGTTTTGAGCATTTTCTTTTTTAAAAAACTATATGACTTTTCTTGACTATTTTAAATTATGTTTTGATCCTAATAACATATTTAGAATGATTTGATTAAATTTAATTTGAGGTATTAGACTGAAATTTAATTTCACTCAAAGGTTTAAATTCTGTGAACAGAACAGGATTAGTCTTTTTTTTTTTTTTTCTGGGACAGGATTGGTCAAATCAAACGTTTTGAAACTATAAACAAGGCCGAGTTTAGAACTGCACAGTAGTTTATTAGGCCGGGCCAAGGAGGCCCAATAAGTTCTTCACATAGGCCCAATAAGTTCTTCACATAGGCCCATTGATTTCATATCTTCAAAATTCGGTACAAGTTTCAATAGAAATCTGTTGAAACTCTGGGTTTATTACTTTATTGTTTAGGCCTTTGTCCAAAAAATTAAAAAAAACTAGCGCGTAATTTTTTTCAGGTAGTCGAGAATATGATCACAAGCTGTACAAAAGAAAAACTGTATACATTTAAATATTTAATAGTTGAAGTAAAATTTCATCTATTTCATGTTACATTCCTCCTCAAGTTCTAATTATTCTGGTCTTCAACGAGATACAAAATGAGTTTATAGGTACACGAATTAATTGAGTCCATTTTCAGAACATTTTTTAAATTCAATAATGTATGAGCTGGGTTGATGATGTCATTCTACAAGATAACAAGACACTATAAGTAAGAAATTTCATAAACAACTTTTTTATATTATTTCCTATAGTATTATATTGTGTTACGAACTACTCGATACAATCCAACAGCCAAACCGTTAATACAGTTAAGGGAAAAGTAACCTAACCATTAACACATCTCCAAATTCAGACAACACACACACACACACAAACAACTATGGGATTTGTACTATCAAATCGAATATGTTCTTGTTGTAGCTTGGAACTGTAAGCCTGTAATCATGATATGCCATGAACGACCCTTCATTTTTCTTTGATCAGCTAAATGAAGCAGAAGAAAACCCATCATGGAAAGCGATTGGATACAAGGGACCTGACCCGGAATTCAAAGCCCAGTTAAAGAAGCATTTCTTAGAAGGAAAATCCACAACAGAAGCAGGAGAACAAAACCAGATACACCATGACGAGGAAGAAGATGCTGAAGAGGTTGTTGGACCACTTTACAAGGGTCTTGTCCACCTGGACTGCCCGCGAGACATCACCACCGATGCCCTGCGCCGGCGAGGATTCCCGGTCTCTGTCCTTCGCCGGAAGAAGGCCAAAGCTCCCACCTTGTCATCTCCTTCTTTAGTCATCCAATGTGATGCAGTGGTGGTTGGTTCCGGCTCGGGAGGCGGTGTGATTGCCGGAGTTCTTGCAAAAGCGGGTTACAAAGTTCTTGTCTTGGAGAAAGGAAACTACTCTGCAAGAAACAATCTTTCTCTTCTTGAAGGACCAAGCATGGATCAAATGTACCTCTCTAATGGCTTGATAGCTACCGATGACATGAGTGTGGTTGTTCTAGCAGGATCCACCGTAGGTGGAGGATCTACAATTAACTGGTCAGCTTGTATTAAAACTCCGAAACATGTGTGCAAGGAGTGGAGTGAAAGGTATGAGTTGGAATTGTTTGAAAGTAGGTTGTACAAGGAAGCCATGGATGTTGTGTCTGAGAAAATGGGGGTTCAATCTGAAATCACAGAGGAAGGTTTCAACAATGCGGTTTTGAGGAAAGGGTGTCAAGAGATGGGTTATCCGGTTCGTACAATTCCGCGAAATGCTCCACCGGATCATTATTGTGGGTGGTGTTGTATGGGCTGCAAGGATGGGAAGAAGAAGGGAACATCCGAGACATGGCTGGTGGACTTGGTGAAATCCGGGAACGGGGTGATTCTTCCCGGCTGCCAAGCCATCAAAGTTCTGCACAAGAAAAACAAAGAAGGCCGAAAAACCGCGAGGGGGGTAGCATTTGAGTTTGAATACAAAGGAGGTAAGGATATATGTGTGGTGGAATCCAAGGTTACTATTGTAGCTTGTGGAGCATTATGTACACCAGAGCTATTAAAAAGAAGCGGCTTGAAGAATAAGAACATAGGGAGAAATTTGCATCTTCATCCAGTGACAATGGCTTGGGGATACTTCCCAGAGAAATCTTCATCAGATTCTGATTCTGAGGTGTGGCCTGAGAAACATAAGAAGAGCTATGAAGGAGGGATAATGACAGCAATGTCCACTGTGGTTGCAGATTTTGAGAAATCAGGATATGGGGCACTGATTCAAACACCAGCATTACATCCCGGAATGTTTTCGAGTCTAATGCCATGGGTTTCTGGGGCTGAAATGAAAGATAGAATGTGCAAGTTTTCAAGAACAGCACATATATTTGCACTAGCAAGAGATCAAGGGTCAGGGACTGTGAAGTCACCAAACAACATCAGCTATCGGATGTCGGAATTCGACGAAAAGAATTTGCAAAGAGGGATTGAGAAGGTGCTGAGGATTCTGGCAGCAGCTGGGGCTGAAGAAATTGGGACACATCATACTAAAGGAAGGACCTTGAATGTGAAGCAAGTGAGCTATCATGAGTTTGAGAAGTTTGTGAAAGAAGAAAGTTCAAGGCCATTAAGGGATCTTAAAACTCCATTATGTTCAGCACATCAGATGGGAAGCTGTCGGATGGGAGCGAACCCGAAGGAATCGGCGGTGAACCAAATGGGAGAGACATGGGAGGTGGAGGGGCTTTATGTGGCGGATGCAAGTGTGTTTCCAACGGCTTTGGGTGTGAATCCCATGGTCACTATTCAGGCCATTGCTCATTGCACAGCACAGTCTGTTCTTGAAGTTCTGAGAAGGAAAAGAACCAGATGAGGAAAGAAAAAATGTTAGAGTAAGCATATAAATTGGTTCCTGAAAGATACACAAGTTGACAACTTAATTCCTGAAAATCGTGGAGGCAATATATTTTAATCATTTTGTCCCTGCAAGTTAGTTTCCAAGAAATAAGCCTATGGCACTAAACTGTATTGTGTCCACGACTTTCAGGGGCTAAAGTGTGTAAACTATACTCTTTCAGGGTGATAGCATTCCAGTTTAGCAGTTTATTATATTATTAATAATTAATAGTCAGTTATATACTTATATTTAATATTATAAGGGGTGGTTACTTTTAGTTATTTAGGCAGTTATTGCAAGGGTAGTTATAGGATGTTTTACTGTAGTTACTTGTGGTGTCTACAAATATGTGTTAGGACTGTAATGAATTGTTATGTGAATGATAAGAAATATTTCAGAACTAATCTCTCTCAAGTATGGAGATTCTCCTCCTTGAGTCCCTCTCCTTCTAGCCCTATATTCTGGGGTTCTAACACAGGGATTAAGTTATAGCCTCGTGTGTCTTTTAGGGCCAAATTATATGTTTACTCAAAATGTTATCTTGTAGTGATGTTGTAGCTTTGGGGTACTACTGACACCATTGTGCAAAGAGACCTTGTTTCAAATAACAGAATGTTTCAGGAATCTTGTCAATTAAGAGAATAACTTGTTGGAAAATGTTTGATTATGTAAATGTTTTCTAGTTTAAGATGGTATTGGTAACACTTCCTCTAGAAATCCTGTTTTCTTGCATGCCAAGAGAAAAGGGAACTGTGTCAATAATGGATGCATAATATGTCGATAATGCAAAAAAAGATTACAGTTAATGATGTTTTAACAGCCAGTTTGTGACAACATTTGGATTTATTTCAACTCGTGTTTAGAAAGACACATGAGAGGTTTTATTGGATGCTAACTATATCTTCATCCATCATGGTATTCCCAAACAGGGTTGATGTTTTAGTCTATGATTGAAAGATTTTGAATTAATCTTCCATCATTTTATTTCTTAATAAAGGAAAAAAAGTGAAAGATTTAACATTTCCTTCCCTTTCTTTCATTTCTCCTATGATCTCCTCCCTTCCCAACCTCTTTTAATCCCAAAACATAGCCTAAAGTTTTCAATCTGATTCCAGAAAAGGTATTATCTTCAAGATAGTGCCCATTTTAACAATTCATTTCCTCTTATCCTCTTAATTCCTAATAGTCTAGAGATGATTATTTGCAAATAGAAAAATGGCTATTTCTTGGAGTGTGAAAGTTCAGATATTTAGTCTGCAACCTCAATTGTTGCAACAGAAAACCAACAACAAGAGATATCCAAAACAGTAGATAGGCTTATTTTTTGTCTCTACTTTGATAATGATAAAATTATTTCTAATTAATATATATATATATATGTCATGCAGAAGGGACAAAAACAAAGCCCTTATGAACAATGAAGTGCTAAAAAAGTCCTTGTAAGAGAAACTAGACACTTCTATCTAAGCACTACAACTCCTAATAAAAGAAAAAAAAGTCCTAATATAAATAAAACTGAAATTCGTAATAAATCCTTCTAGAACAGTCAATTCCTAAAGCAATTTTATAATAGACTATGTTTCCCCCAGAAATTACTATCAACAAATAAGGTAATCGATGTCAAGTCCTAACAGGGGATTGATTATTTATAACCCCCCAAAAAATAAAAAATGAGAGCTATCGCTTTCTAATTCTAGACTGAACTGGGGAAGTAAATTAGTAAATATCCCTACATTCGTTATCCTGAGAAAAATAAAATAAGATAAGATAAAATAGAATAAAAATTATAAGTTCGTCCTTATGATGAGGAAGGATGGAAGAAAGCTATAATAAAATAGTGGGGTCGTACCCATTTGCAAGGTTGTTTAAAATGAGGAATATTGAAACCAAAGACAGCTTAGAGTCATCAAAATACACCGCTAATCAATTTGGGAACAAGGTTCGTTGAACGAGTAAACAAATCCAAATGCAAGTCAAAACCTTGAGTTCTCTCTATATGGGGGATAATAATTTTACTTACAGAGAGAGAAAAAGACGGGATTGATGATGCTCCTCCTCTAAACCCACGTGCTTTCACTGGGATCGAATCTGAAAATAATTAAAGATTGAATCTTTGAGGAAACCTCAGAGAAGGAGCCTCAAAGGCAAAAACCCATTTGCAATATCAAAGGCGTATTGTATTGGGATAATGCCGATGCCAAGTGACAAGTCAATGGCCCCACAAGGAGAAAGTGTGTTAAATAAATATGTAATTATTATTTTATTTTGGTTAGGCCAAAGTGCAATATTGGTCCTATAAGTTTGCATGAGTTCCCAGATCAATCCTATAAGTTTTTTCGTCTCAGATTTGGTCCTATAAGTTTGAAAAATTCTCACCGTTAGTCCTATCGATATTTCCGTTAAATTTTNTTTACTGGAATTTGTTTTCTAGAGACTAATTTATAAAGATAAATAATTAAAATGTATTAATTTTATAATTTTCATTATAGAGCATAAATTGGACCTTTAAAGATGGAATGGTTAACTCATAATTTTTTGTGATTAATTTATAGGTTTACTTTTATGATTATTATTTTATTTGAATTATGAGTCATGACATGGAATATGAACTTTTTATATATTATGTCATGGGCAGTTAAGGGGCTTAACATAAAAGCCTCCCCCAAAAGGTTAAATTATAAAGAAGAAGGAATTAGAAACATCTTCTTTGGATTGATTGATCATTGGACGGACTAGCGGACCCAATTAAGAAAAGATAGATATTTCATAATTGAATAGATTATTAGCTATATTTTTCTTTCAGGTCCATTCTGGCAAATGTCAATACACAGCATGAAGCAATTGACCAGTTCCAAGGTTTACTTGAGGGGAAAGAGTTTTCTAAAGACCGTCTACATAGAGTTAGGAATGGTATCTCCTTCAAAGCAATGGGAGACTTGTTGGGAAGGAAGTCTCAACTAAATCAAATATTGCAAAGGAAGAAGAAGAAGAAGAAGCTCAAGGACGAAGAAGAGGTGGAGGATGATGGCCAAATATCATCTTTCTTCTGTTCCTTGAGTAACTTCCAAGCCTTATTTTTTTTAATTGATTCTTTTTCTCTCTCTCAAAGTCTTTTCATCACAGAAACAAGAAGCAAAGAAACAATCACAACATGGAAACCCCTCCTCCTAGATGCAAATTCACAGGAATCTTCTTCTTCATAATCATCTCCCTCTTCTTTGGCTTAATCTCCTTCGTCTCATGTATAGTAGCTGAGATTAAGAGAAACAAGGTAAAGTTTGATTCTTTTCTTATTGTTATGATATTTTGCAGTTTAAAGTTGAGTACTTTATTCTTTTTCTGATATGGGTTCTTCTTCTTCTTCTTTGTTGTAGAAAGAGGATCTGAGATGGAATGGAAAACTGTGTTTCTTGCCATCAAGCCCAGCATTTGGGTTTGGTGTTGCAGCTCTGGTTAGCATTTTCTTAGCCCAGATTATTGGGAATTCAATCATATTGAAGAATTCTTGTTCAGGAGGAAAAACAAATTCCAATCATAATAAGATGCCAGCAATTGCAAAGTCTCTGCTTTTGATCTCTTGGTAAGGTTTATCATCAATCTTATTGCAAACTTTTCTCATCCTTCTCTTTCTTCTTGTTGTTTGTTATTACTTCGCTTTCATGACATAGACAGTCACAAGAACAACTAAACCAAATCAAATTGCTTAATTATAATTAGTAGCTGTTGGAATTGACAGATTTGCTCTTTGAAAATCTAGTTTAAGTTCTGGAAAGTGGCATGATGCATCCACCACCTCTTCATGAATTGATCTAGTTGTCAAATAGAATTTTTATTTCCCATGTTTTGTCTTCGCTTTTGACAATGAAATGAATGGCCAGATCACTTTGTGCCGTGTGGATCTACAATGTTGCTTATTGGCCACGTGTCACCAAATTGAATATTTTTAGGAGGGAGATCACATCACATGGCTAGCTAATAAGAAAATAATAGATTTTTTTTTTAAAGATAACTCCATAATCAATCCATATATATATATATATCAATATGCCAACATGTCCATCATTATTATTTTTGGTCTTATATTTTTACAAATATTAATTATTTAGTTGTAAGAACATTTTTCATGAGAATTAAAGAGTTGATATTTGTACAAAAAAAACAAAGATAAAAAATATATATACAATATCTAAGGACTAAATCATAATTCTAAGATAAACTTAAGAATTAAAAAGTATATTTACCCATTTCAAAATTTCTTACAAAACTTCAAATATTATACTATTATCAGACGTGACAGCTGATGATGTTTCTCTCAAATTCCTCAATGTGATTTGTATCCATTTCCGAAACAAACAAATAAAAAAGAGATAATGATTTGTGCCATTAACAATGCTTGGCAGGCTCAGTTTTGGGATTGCAGTAATAATGTTGATTTCAGCCACAAGCATGAACAGAAGGCAAGCCTATGGAGAAGGATGGTTGAATGGTGAGTGCTACATAGTAAAAGGAGGCACTTACATTGGTTCAGCCATATTGGTCATTGTAACAATAGCTTCTTGTATAGCAGCATCACTTCTCTCTACAGTAAACACCAAGCAAGTAGATGAGAATCGTAAAGTACACGCACAAATGAATGGGGTGACATTATGACAGACACTACTGGTATAATATTGTTATTAATTATTATTAGTTTTGCTATTAAAGAATTGAATTCTTGTGAAAACAGAGGAGGAATCAAAACAGAGGTTTCTTTTGGTCTAAACCAATGAATGGGGGGTGGTGGAGAGAGAAAGATAGAATTTAATTAGGCAACTGATGCAAGTTGCAAAAGGGAGCACAGGCTTGTAAAGAAAGGAATGAAATGCTATTCTTTTTCTTTTATTATTATTATTTTGAGTTGTAAAAAAGAAGGTTTAAGGGACCCACTTAAAGAAAATAACTTCCATAACCAGTTTTCTCTATTAATTTTCTTCCTTTTTTCTTTTGGTCTTATTTATACGTTAGAGACATTGTAATTGTATATTAACTGTCCTAGATAGAGACTGCCTCAAAAAGAAACTCCATTTTGGGCTCCAACTTATAGAGATTAATGATGTTTTAAAGTGTTTTTCTTTTAAGTATGTGTAGTATGTTTTAGAGTAAACTAACAATTTGGTCTTTTAAAGATCACCGAACTGACAATTTGGTCCTTGAAAGATTGAATTGTACAATTTAATTCGTGAAAGATCAAAACGGTATACTAATTAGTCTTTTTTATGGGCTAAATAGTATATTGTTTTAATCTTTCATGGACCAAAGAGTATACTGTTTTGATCTTTCAAGGATTAAATATGTATTTTAATCTTTCAGGGACTGAGTTGTCAGTTCAATAATCTTTAAGGGACAAAATTGTTAGTTTACTCTATGTTTTATGATTTCTAAGTGCTCAGTCCATTGGATCTAGTGAGTGTAGTAATAGGCATCGCTATCTTCCATTGTATGTTTCAAACCTAAATTTGTATCGAATTTGACTATTTTATTATCTTAAGTCTTAAACCAAACGCTTTGTGCCTCTTCTTGCTTCACACAAGGGTTTTAAGTGGTCAAAGTCAAGGAGGATTTTAAACTAAGCAATTAGTATCATTACATCCTCTTCACAAGAAGAAACTTATCCTTAAAGTTGTCCTAAAATTGTAATTTAATCTATAAATATGGAAAATACATTTTTTTTAGTCCTTTTGTTTTTTTACAAACATTTATTGTTTAACCCCATAAATGTTATTTTTAAAGACTAAATAATTTGTATTTACAAATAAAAATCAGGGACCAAAAATATATATTTCTATTATTCAATGACTAAATATAATTTCAGGACAAATTTAAGGACTAAAATAAATTTTCTCCATTTGACAATCGCACCAGTTAAAAAAATCCTGGTAGACTGGCCTGGCAGAGAAAACTGGGATGCAAAACAAAAATAAATGAAAAAATTACAGAGAAAAGGCATCTTGTATCCATTATATAGCTTGATCAACTACTGTTTGTTATATAGACAAAAAGCCAGCTCATGACCCAGAATAAAAAAAACATGAACATGGCAGTGATTTGTAAGTTTGACATTCTAGCACTCAAGCAAGAAAAGTCACAAAGCACGTGTTTACATCATTCATCTCAAAACTCATGATTCCACATCAAGCCAAAGATCATGGGGAAGTCATGAGAGAAATTAGCGGGGAGCTTAGGTAGAGAGAAGAAAAGTCATTGGTCTTCAGAAAACAGAGAATAAGGTTGCTAGCTACTAGTAGAAAGGCAGGTTCCTGCCACGTCCTCGTCCACCATAGTTGTATCCCCTTCCCACATTGTATGAGCCCTGGTAATTTGCAGTAGTGCGTCCATGGCCATAAGTGCCATAACCCATGGGAGGCCTCTGATGGAAATTACCAAATGTCTGAAAAGGAAACAGATAAAACAGAACATCAATAAAGAAAAAGAGCAATTTTAGAATTGAGGACAACTTGGTAGAGAGAAACTGCAGTCCTTAAGGTGTTTGCTGACCTCAGAATCTAGCCTCATTCTCTCAGATAGACGATGCTGTCCGTTTCTTAATCCATGACTCAGAGAGTTGCATGAAATTGTGTCAAAAAAGTCATCTTTCTTGTATGCAGGCTGCAAAGCAAGAACAAAATTTTTTGATAAGTTCGAATACAGCTTGCTTGAGACAGCAAAAAAATAGCATTCAGCACAACTTAGACTTTGCAATGAACAAATCAGGAAGTTGTCATCATCTCTGGAGATCTTCAAAAAAATTTTTACCTTAGGATTTGAGTTTGATACCAGCCCATGATACTCTCTATCACCCAAACTGATAGTGGAAGCATTATCCTCCAGTCCCTCTATTGTCTTAGATGCGCTCCCAAGAGAACCCCAAACTTCATCCTTTTTGAACTTTTCATTCATGGCCTCAAAATCAAACTCTTCGTTGAATTGTGAAGCTGAGTACTGAGACTGCACAGGAAAAAGAAAAGGCCAATGTTGTAATTTTAAATATAGTTGTTTTATAGGCATCGAAATCTATCCAAATTGCCACAACAACTGTGAAACAAGATAAAGGTACATATTAAAAGGTGTATAGAAATCACAGAATTCCAAATAGGGCAATATCACAAGCAAGATTCATTCACAAGAGTCATGAAACACAAATCTTACACATCATATGGACCTCTTCTTCAGCTCCGGGGGGGGGGGCAAAATATAAAACATCCATCTCTGTAGTGTAATGTAACTTTAAATAGAGAAACGAGACAAGATACTTCCACAAAATGTAGAGAGCATTCTTAAGAGAACAACCAAATTCCTAGATAAATTTCAAGTGAGAAATTTTGTAGTTATTTTAATGTTAAACTTATGTCTGACCAGGAATGGAGTTTTCTACATGAGCAAGCACCCCCCACCATGCAAAGCCGTACCAATCCGTTAATCTTGCAACTGAGTGGGAAATTATAAATTTTTAACCATGTACTTTTCCCTTTTCCATTTTCTATCCCCTTTTATATCCAAGTATAACCTGAAGCATATCCTTATCTTAAAAGGTTTGTGCTATTTGGTCGAAGTGACCTTCAAATTTATTCAAACAAAACTAAAAACTACAAATTAACAGCATAGCATGTGGGATTTGGCCCCTCTGGCTAGCCAGGTGTACTTCATAGAATTATCTGCAGGTAGTGACTATTGAATGAGAAATTCTCTAACCTTGTGCACTGAAGTTGGCAATGGCGGCAGTGGCAACAATGGCACTTGAGATGCTGGAGAAGGTACTATAAAGGAGGAGCTAGAGGATGTTGGTGTCAGAGAAACCATACGCTTCTGATCAGGGTTCAGGTTCTGTGTTAAAGAAAATAAGTTTGGTCTAGGCTGAGCAAACTGATCTGGAGTTAACAAAGATGGAGGTCTTATCAGGGGCCCTGAAGTGGAATCTATAGATGAAGAAGCATCGTGGATAGAATGTCCAGGAAACATTGATCTCATGTCAGGAGAAAAATTTCCAGATAATTGACCTTCAATAGAATTTATGCCTTGGAAAGGTAAAGAAAATGGGGGCATATTTGATGAAGTATTAGACACATGATATGGCGTTGGAGTCATAGAGGACAAAAGTGGTGGCTTATCCAGAGAATCAGAAGTTTGTAGAGTGGTAGGAGATGGTTCATAAGTTGGACTGACAAGCAACGAAGCAGTGACAGAAGATACAGGATTACCATGGTCTGATATTGTCCACCCGACTTTTGAAGGTGGCTGAATTTCAGGAGTTTGCAACCAGCTCTGCATCTTTAAAGGTGATGCTGCAGGAAAAGGCTGAGGAGGATCAGACTGCTGCAGTGAATGAGAGCTGCCGCCAGATATTCCACCATATTCTGACCAATAGTTTAGTGGCGAGATAGTTGGTGCACCAGAAACTTGAGTAGCAGCAGATTGATCCAAAGGGCCCAGATGTTTTGTAGATTGGTGAGAAGGTAACCCAACAGGAAGGTCCCTACTGGTCATAGCAGGAGTATCTTGTCTTTGAATTGATTCTGTGGGACTTCTCCCACCAACTGAAGCCACAGGAGAACTTGAAGGCACTCCAGAATATTGTGACTGGGGAAAACAGATAAAAAGATTGAGGCAAATTAATAAATTCCATGACAAGTAAAAGAGTTTGAAATACCATTGAAGTATATATTGTATTTAAATATAAGTACCTGAATAATAGCTGGATCGCTGAATGCCTCTTCTGCTTTGGCAGGTGTAGCGGGGGACTTGACCTGCAAATCCTGAAATGGTAAAATTCATTAGAATATAGTGATGTAAACAGCTTAGATACAAAGGTTCTTGTAGATGAAACCTTCTTTTCCCAGCCGGCTTTGATTCATTCACCCTCATTCACTCTACTATAGATATATAGGAGATTGATCAAATGTAGGGTAACGATTAACATTCATTAAGGGAAATAAGCTGGTAAATTTCTGAAACTTCCAGATTACAATTTCATGGAGTACACTCCATGTGAGATTAGTCTTTGTCATTCTACTTTAGATTTGGTCAGTAGTATTTTAGGTTTAGACACTACTCTCCATCAGGGCTTCTTATCCTTCATTTATTGTGTTGAAATTCATGTCTAACAACACTGTTCTGGAGACAACCCCCTCCAAAAAAAAAAAAGAAAAAAAAACGTCACACTTCACATCAAGGAAACAGAAATTCCATAGTTTCTTTTCTTTTTTTTACAGCAACACATCAAAAATCTGATAATTATACTGTGATTACCTTAATATCATTTCCTCGGAAAAGAATGTATTCATAAATCTTATCACTTGGAGGAATTTGTGGGCCATCTTTTCTTCTTCCCTCAGTTCCGTAAGACCTGACTGTAATATCACATAATGAGCAATTCAATTTTAAGAAGAAATTTGCGGAAACTTCATTAAGCTGCTGCAACTTCTGGTCAACTGAGGCTCAGGTTAGGATTACCACATCATGCAGTGCACCAATCTATAATTTATAAACATATGCACTGAATATCTAGCATCAATTCTGTGCATAAATAAGCACACAATGAGCCAAAGAGGCACATTGTGATGCAAAAAACTTGAGGAATGACGTGGTATTCAAGCATACTAGTATAAGTGCCTATGTTGCCAGAGTGTACTAATAATCGTCTAATCCTCTCCCATCATTTCAGTCATAGGAAGAGAAACGGACAACAACGGGACTGCCAAATGCCAAAGTTGGTTTAGGTCGAAAGAACTGCCATAGTAACAACAGGCTTAATCTCAGGATCTAAAGTTAAGATTCAGTGTTATTTAGAGTTTACATGACGCTCTTGCTCCTCCACTCATATATACCCAATGACTTACCTCTTACGCTAATAATTCAACATGCCAGGATTCAAGTTACTAGACCATTGCAACATTATAATTAATGACTTAAGACATTTCATTGCCGAGCCATGTTCCGTCAAACCCAAATGACCAAAGTTGCATGTTAAACTCGTTATTACAATGACGCCAGAACGTCAAAATGAATTAAATAGACACTAATCGTAATCAAACCATCCAGAATCTATGAAACAGTCCTCATCCTAGCATGGAAAGCAGAGGGAGGACAGGATAGCACATAATGTACGCACCGTTCTTCAAGCCAATGGTGGAATCGTGAACGTCGAGGTGATACAAGACGCCTTCGTAACGAACCTCATACTTGGAAATCAGGATTATGAAGCTGCCAATGTAAGATTCCCCGTCACATGAAGACGAAGTTGAGGGAGGTTTCGAGAGGGATTCACTGGCCATGCTGTGAACGACGAAATCGAAATCGGCGATGTGAAGAAGGAAGGAACGTTTGGTTTGGTTAGGGAAGTGTCAATAGTCAAATTCCATGGTTAGGGTTTGGATCGGTTAGTAGTAGCAAATAGCGAAAAGCAATGTCTGGTAATGAAATGAGCCCAACGAAACTACGAAATGGGAATTCTGAAAAAGCGGGCTCGCTCACTCAAACACCATGTCACCATCATGTTTCGGCCCCACCGCATCTAAACACTCTCCTATATCATTCTCTTTTGGCCAAAGTTCTATTTTGGTCCCTCATTTTTTCTCAAAGTTCCGTTTTGGCCCCTTAAGTTTTTTTGTTCCATTTTGGTCCCTCAAATTTTTTCCGTTTTGGTCCCTCAAGCTCCTAAAAAGTTTTATCATTAGTCCTTGATTCTTTTCCATCCACTTTTTCTATTAAAAAAAGAAAAATAAATAAACTTTCATCTCCCAACAATTTTGCTCTTTTACAAAAGAGAAGAACCTTAATGCAAAAGAGCAAAATTGTTGGGAGATGAAAACTACTTTTTCCGTTTTTTTTAAAGAAAAAAATGGATGGAAAAGAGTCAGAGACTAATGGTGAAACATTTTAAAAATTTAAGGGACCAAAATAGAATTTTAAGCAAACATGAGGAACCAAAATGGAACGAAAAAAACTTGAGGGACCAAAACGGAACCTTAAACAAACATGAGGGACCAAAACGGAATGAAAAAACTTGAAGGACCAAAATAAGATAATTGTTCTACACCCTAAAGATATTTCAATTGCCAATTATTTGGTCTTTCGTAACAATTTAGTCCCTAAATTTAAAAGAATTTTATACTTTTTAATCTCTGAATTTATAAAAAAGGCAAAACACCCTTTCATGCCCCTAACGTTTGCAGTGATTTTCAGTTATGCCCCTAACGTTTCATTTTGTTCAGGTATGCCCTCANGCATAATTGAAACGTTGGTTGCACATTGAGGGCATGCCTGAACAAAATGAAACGTTAGGGGCATAACTGAAAATCACTGCAAACGTTAAGGGCATGAAAGGGTGTTTTGCCTATAAAAAATAATAGTTTTTAGTCCCTGTACTAAATTTTTATTTTTCGGTTTTCAAGGATTCAATTGTTGACGATCGCACTAATTTAAAAATTGTATAATATATTTTAATTATTTGGAGGCTAATTAATTAAATGATAAATTTTCTCCATATATTACCATTTGATTTAACATCTTCTCTCAATCCTAGTAAAAGATGAAGTGCTTAAATCAGAGCACAACACTAAAATATCATCCACAACACAGAGTCTTCGAGTCACAAGCTGAAATTAATCAGATTAAACGCAATCCAACCCTTCTTTTTTCTTTTGGCCTAGATCCAACCCTTCTTTAATGCCACTGCTTCTGCAACATCAGTTGAGTCAATAAAATAACTCCAGATAACAGTAACTTATTTGATCATTATTATCTACGCTCAATTTGATCAATCAAATACTAACTTAATTTGGTATTATCTAATTTTATACTTTTTGTGTTGGCTAACTTATATATAAGGATCGGTTCAAACAAACAAAAAACTTATATATAAGAAACCCTCTGGATTCAGGATTGTGTACAAAAAGTCTTATATTAATCTTTCAAGTTTGATATATTGCTCCCTGAACTTTCAATATGAGTCCCAATAATGCCATTCCACCATCATATTATTGTATCAAAAGTTAACTATCTCACTTGAGCTGCATTACTTTTGCTAAATCAGCACCAAATAATGGTCTACATATAATCCTTAGTTAGCAGGGGCTTCAATTAGAATTTATACATGTACATAAAAAAATAGAATTTATATTTTCTAAAAACTAAACTCCATGGGTCTTGGCTTTTTGTACTTGACTTTCTCCACTTCATGTTGTATAAACTTCATCAATGAGAAAGAAGCAAAAGGTGGGGCAACACGGAATGAAAGTGAGATTGTTAACATTTAAAATGAAACATACGTCAAATTTGAAAGAAAGATGATTGGTATTGTAATTTAGCCTTTTATATTTTAATGATCAATTCATTTCGAAACAAGTATAAATATTCAAAGGTCAAAAATTTATTTTGGTCTCTCTAATATTTCTTAAAAATTTTATCATTAGTCCTTAATTATTGAATATGGTCATGCATCTTTCGTTTCAAACCCGAATGTGATTAAATTAGAGCTATGTTTTTAATTTGGTAAGTTATTTCTTTGTCTAGTTAGAGTCATTGGCAAACAATGTCAAATCAAATATAAAATTGGGTCTGAAAATGGTGTTGGAGATTGTGCCCTAGGGCCAATCATTTTATGAATATGTTTTGAACATATTGATTAATTTATGGAGATAAATTATGTTGTTATCATATTATTAGCATGTTTACTATGATAGCGTCCTTGATTAATTATGAGATAATTAATCTAAATCTGTCCCTGGTCGATTATTCTCGTGGGAGCGAGAATGAACTAAGACCAGCATGACCTCGGTGTATGGAGATACATGCACTAGATGCTTTACGAGAGTCATGGTGCAATTATGTAAAAGGGTTACAAGTTGCTGGACTGGCCTGGAGAGTCCTGCATGGGTTTAGTCATTAGCTAGTCTCTCCTGTACACCTGTCACGATGCCTTAGACCTGAGGTCTTGACTATTCCGGCGTTGTAGTTGTCGAACTTCGGCCTAGTCTAACGTTGCCCGTAGCAAGGTAGTCATAAGGGCTAGGTACGGGTTTGGTTGATTGCAGTGCTGAGGAATGTGGTTGACCAAGATGGAAATTTGTCCCTCATAGAGATGAGAGATATCTAACTGGCGCCCTCGATGAGTCTGTCCAAGGAAAGAGTGCCCACTCAGTAAATTGGGACTAACTCAAGAAGATCGAGAAAGTTGTGGTTTGGATTAAGGATGACTTTCCCGTGCCTTATCCAGAACCAATATATCGTGTGACAATAGGGTCTATGACAAGGTGGTACTAAGGTTAAATCGGTCATTTTTTATAGAACAATAACTCACGTGTTTTGGGTAGTCGTGATGGCTTGCTAGAGTCCGCTCTCGACTTGTGAGTCATTGAGATGGCTTACTGCCAACTTCACGTGAAGCCTGTTGGGTCACACACGAGCAGGATCTGGACACTGCTTAAAGGGACATGAGTTAGGGTTAATTCGTGAGTCACTCCGGTGACACAATTTAAGACATAGCTGAATGTTTGGGACATAAAGTCTTGTCTTAAATAAAATCTACGGTTGAGATATTTAAATTTGTGGGACAAGTTTAAATATATTAATTGTCAAATAGTTAATTGGATTAATCTATTTACAATTATAATATTAGGGAATAATAAATTAGATAAGGTTCCTAAAAGTTAGGAGATTATTGATTTATTAAAATTCACTAATATTAAGATAAATGGATAGAGGGTGGCGCCTCATATAAGGAGATTTTAATTAATGGAAATGTTTTATTAATTAAAGTCATAAATTTGAATTCAAGATTTGATCTTGAGATTCAAAATTTGAATTAAAGATATTAGGGTAATATTTTAATTCAAAATCATTGGAAGATAATAAGTTGGTTATAACTTCCTAAGAGTTAGGAATGTTATTGATTTATAAAATTCCAAAGAAAATAGCAAGGGGATAGGCGCATGGCTTGTGGGACCAAGGAGGAAGATTTGATCTTCCATTTTGATTCTCAAAGATTGCATTTTGAATTCAATTAAGATATTAATGTAATATTTTAATTAAGAATTCAAGTCCTAAAATTATAATATTATTGTAATCTTATAATTTTATAATTTGATAATCCATTAATTTAGAGATTCCCTAATTATAATTATCAAAATCCCTAACTCTATAAATAGGGCTAGGCAAGTCGACTTGCCCACTTTTTCTTGTGAAGAGAGAGAAAATTTTAAGCTCCCTAATTGTAGAGAGAAGAAAATCGAGTTTCCCTAGAGTAAGAGGAAATTCGATTTACACCCTAGGTTTAGGGTTTTGAGAGAAAACAAGAAAGGTTCTTGTTGT
Organism: Chamaecrista fasciculata; assembly: GCA_003254925.1. NCBI lineage: Eukaryota > Viridiplantae > Streptophyta > Magnoliopsida > Fabales > Fabaceae > Chamaecrista > Chamaecrista fasciculata. Next base: position 72,907 of record QANZ01045189.1, on the reverse strand, counting down.
TCATTGCGCCACTTTCCTCTTAAGGTTCAAGCATTGTTCTTGAATTTTAAGAGCCGTAGATCGAGTTCCCAAGTTCTTTTGGAGAAAAGAACTGAAGGCTAGCACCTTGGTGCCACTAAACTGCTCGTGTGGATTACTGGCGGAGGAAGGATGCTTCGTGTGGACTTCTATGAATTGCACCGTTCAATCGAACCGATTGAAACTCGTGAGGTATACCACTAACTTTACCGGTTTAAAGCGGATCCGTAGGGAAATCACTTTTGTTTTGCGCCATGTTTTAATTAATTATATTTTTTTCGCTTTCGCTGCGCGCACCGTGATTTCCCAACAAATGGACCACTTGTTTCAAGTCCAAATGCAACGCAATTGGAACTACAAATTACTCTTTATGATTTATTTCTTTGTCTAGTTGAGATCATTGACAATAGAGGTCAAATAGTATTCCAAAAGTTAATATTGATGTTTTGACCAAACTCATTTTTCAAAGTACTATTTTACCTCGTTTGCCAACAACCTTAATTGGATAGAGAAATAACTCGTTAAGAGTAATTAGTAACTCCAATTTTATTGTATTCGGACTTGGAACTAGATAGATATGACCAAATTCATGAAATAAAATGGCCTATTTTCGAACTTAATTTGACCTCGTTTGTCGCTGACTCCAACTAGGCAAAGAAAAAACTCATCAAATTTATCCCGTAACTCTGATTTAATCGAATTCAAGTTTGAAACGAGAGATATATAACCATATTCAATAGTTAGAAGACCAAAACAAAACAAAAAAAAATATGAGGGATCAAATTGAGACTTTGAAAAAACATTAGGGATCAAAATAGGTTTTTGACCATATTTAAAAAACAGTTTTCCATTTAGTATAACAAATAACAAATTAATATTAATATATTATCTTGGCCAAAGTGCAAATTTGGTCCTATAACTTTGCTCCAATTCCCAAATCAGTCCTATAACTTTTTTTGTCTCAAATTTGGTGCTGTAACTTTGCTCCAGTTCCCAAATCAGTCCTATAACTTTTTTTGTCTCGAATTTGGTCCTATATCTTTGCTCTAGGTCCCAAATCAGTCCTATATCTTTTTTTGTCTCAGTTTTGGTCCCATATGTTTTGAAAACCTCCCACCAATAGTCCTCCGTCTATTTTAAATTATAGTTTAGTCCTGAAAACTTCAAGTCCCTTTTACTTTAGTCCCTGACTATCAAAATGAAAGTGAAAAAGCATCTCTGAAGATTCTCAAACCTTACATCTTGGTCCCTAATCCATGAATTCTTCATGAAATGGAATAGAAATGCAAAAACAACACAAACTAAAGCAAATGACAGAGGGACCAAAACTGAAAACGCAGAAAATTTAAAACCCACCGAAAAATGGCCCAACCTTGCCGGAAAACGTACGGAAATCGCCGAGAAACTAAAGAACTCATCCAAAAACCCCAATCCTCACTGAAATCTCACTCAAATAATCGCCCTCAAATGTTTTAAGAAAGAATTGTCGAAAATTCAAACTTTTGAGGAGGGAGGTGATAGAAAAAATGTAAGGGATTTCAGAACTTCTCGCTCAGAATCACCAAATGTAAGGGAATTTTCTATCACATCCCTCCTCAAAAGTTTGGATTTTCAAAAATTCTTTCTTAAAGCATTTGAGGGCGATTATTTGAGTGAGATTTCAATGAGAATTGGGGTATTTGGATGAGTTTTTGAGTTTCTCGGCGATTTTCGTACGTTTTCTGGTGGGTTTTAAATTTTCTCCGTTTTTAGTTTTGGTCCCTCTGTCATTTGCTTTAATTTGTGTTGTTTTTGCATTTCTATTCCATTTCATGAAGAATTCATGGATTAGGGACTGAGATGTAAGGTTGGAGAATCTTCAGGGATGCTCTTTCACTTTCATTTTGATAGTCAGGGACTAAAGTGAAAGGAACTTGAAGTTTTCAGGAGTAAAATGTAATTTAAAATAGACGGAGGACTAATGGTGGGAGCTTTTCAAAACATATGGGACCAAAACTGAGATAAAAAAAGATATAAGACTGATTTGGGACGTAGAACAAAGATACAGGACCAAATTCGAGACAATAAAAGTTATAGGACTGATTTGGGAACTAGATCAAAGTTACAAGACCAAATTCGAGACAAAAAAAGTTATAGGACTGATTTGGGAACTGGAGCAAAGTTATAGGACCAAATTCGCACTTTGGCCTATTATCTTAATTGAGTATATTTGATCAATTTGGCCCTGATCATCGAGATTGTAAATCTATTCAAGTAAAATTTCATAGGAAACGCCAAATGCAAACACGGACCAAAGGGACCACCTTGTCTCTGAAGCAGAATTCAGAACTCGATTTCCATGTGCTTGTATTATAGCGAAATATACCAATACTATACTCCGTCGTCATCTGTGAAGTGTGAATGGCATGGATGAAAGATGAGCCCTTCCATTTTTTAATTTTTTACCATTCATAGAATCTCTCGGCTTTCACCGTTTTCTTCGTCTCTGGGACTCCAACAAAAAGACCCGATTGATTGATTGATTGTTGCTAGACGACGCCGTTTGCCTCTTCTCCCACTCCCACCCGCAAAACCCTTGCTTTTCTTCTACTTTTGTCGTTTTCATCTTCGTCTCTCTCTGTATCGGTATCGGATCTGGGTATCTTCTCCGAATTCACTTGTTCACTGTCTTAGAACTAGAGTTTTTTGGTCTCTGGGAGACCAAAAAGTTTAATGCTTCGGCTTCGAATTGGAGAAATTTCCCTTGATTAATCGAGAATTAGAAAAACAGCAAAGCTGGAGCAATTGAAGACAATCGGAAGGGAGCTCGCCATGGGCTCCCAGGGTGGGTTCGGCCAATCTAAGGAGTTTCTCGATCTGGTCAAGTCCATTGGTGAAGCTAGATCCAAGGCCGAAGAAGACAGAATCGTCCTCCATGAGATCGAAACCCTCAAGCGACGAATCATTGAGCCTGACATTCCCAAGCGCAAGATGAAGGAATACATCATTCGCCTTGTTTATGTGGAGATGCTTGGCCACGATGCCTCCTTTGGCTACATCCACGCTGTTAAGATGACTCACGACGATAGTCTCCTCCTTAAACGAACGGGATATTTGGCTGTGACCCTTTTTTTGAACGAAGACCACGATTTGATCATCCTCATCGTCAATACTATTCAGAAGGACCTCAAGTCCGATAACTATTTGATCGTTTGTGCTGCTCTCAATGCTGTTTGTAAGTTGATCAATGAAGAGACTATTCCCGCTGTACTGCCGCAGGTGATTGAACTTTTGGGTCATTCCAAAGAGGCAGTTCGGAAGAAGGCTATCATGGCCCTTCATCGATTCTATCAGAAATCGCCATCTTCAGTGTCACATTTGGTCTCCAATTTCCGCAAGAGATTGTGTGATAATGATCCTGGTGTTATGGGTGCCACGTTATGTCCCCTTTTTGATCTTATAACGATTGACGTTAATTCTTACAAGGATCTCGTCATCAGCTTTGTTAGCATTCTTAAGCAAGTAGCAGAACGCAGATTGCCAAAGAGCTATGACTATCATCAGATGCCGGCTCCTTTCATTCAGGTTCTTCATTCTCTATGTTTATCCTTCATTCATATTTGGTTATAATTAGATTTCAAATGTGGAAATTTGCTTTCCAGTGTTGATCATGAGCTCCCTGATTGAGCTTGGCTTGGTCACTTTTTATTGCAATTAGTTATTCTTGGATGTAATCTAAGTTTCATTTGCTTACTTTTTTGAGCATGCAGATTAAGTTGCTGAAAATCTTGGGATTGTTGGGTAGTGGCGACAAGCAAGCAAGTGAGAACATGTACACTGTTGTCGGTGATATAATCAGGAAGGGTGATTCATCAAGTAATATAGGGAATGCTATTCTTTATGAGTGCATATGCTGTGCTGCTTCCATATATCCCAATCCTAAGTTAATAGAAGCTGCCGCAGATGTTATTGCAAAATTTTTAAAGGTTATTTTTCTTCAATTCAATTTCGTTTCAAGTATAGACTAGAATTGCTATTGCATGTGAATATAGTTATGTATTTCATATGTTACATTATAATGTGGCCAGAGTGACAGTCATAATCTCAAGTACATGGGTATTGATGCCCTTGGTCGGCTAATAAAGTTAAGTCCACAAATTGCAGAACAGCACCAACTGGCTGTGATTGACTGCTTAGAGGTAAGGACATTCCTTTTAAATGTTTAAAAGTTACGTTGAATGTGTTCAAGTATTCAGCCAGATGTACTAATAATTTATAAACCTAACTATAGTCTTATAGATAATTGTATATTCATTTGTCACTTCCTCCTTTTTATACTTTTCTTCTTGTAAAACAATATGGAGATTAGTACTCTTTGTATGTGTGCCAGCTATCATGTGAATCACTTAGCATCACAATGCTCATTGTTGATTGGCAAGTAGTATCTTTATATACAACCAAGCTTGTTTGCAATTCTTGTTGAATTCGATGTGTGTGATGATGCAGGACCCTGATGATACTCTGAAGCGAAAAACATTTGAACTGCTTTACAAAATGACCAAGTCCTCAAATGTGGAAGTGATTGTTGAACGTATGATTGAATACATGATTACATTAAGTGATGATCATTATAAGACCTATATAGCATCTCGATGTGTGGAACTTGCTGAGCAATTTGCGCCTAGTAATCAGTGGTTTATACAGGTGATTGGAATTTTTTACTTCATTTTCTTCCATCTTCCTTCATTGATAGCTAATGTTGTCTAATATATTGATTGCACAGACCATGAATAAAGTTTTTGAGCATGCTGGAGATCTTGTGAATATCAAGGTAGCACATAATTTGATTCGGTTGATTGCAGAAGGATTTGGAGAGGATGATGATGCTGCAGACAGTCAGTTGAGATCATCAGCTGTATGTTATTTTGATAATTTCGATGGTCATATGATATGTATACTACAAAGTGAGCTGGTGCTTACGCATGTTGCTGAATGGGGGCTGTTTTCTGGGTGCAGGTTCAGTCATATTTGCGCATTATTGGGGAGCCGAAGCTGCCGTCTGTATTTCTTCAAGTACTTTCTACCCAACATGTTTTACTTTGATGAGAGAGAACTTTTATCTCTTTGTTAGCATGATGTTAAATACTGATTACAGGTCATTTGCTGGGTTCTGGGGGAATACGGCACAGCTGATGGAAAGCATACTGCTTCCTATATCACTGGGAAGTTATGTGATGTGGCAGAGGCTTATTCTGATGATGAAACTGTTAAGGTACATATGGACTTTTTTATTGCTCGCTAGTAATAAGGAATTCTTTTTCTTTGAAGTTCTTATTTAGGGAAATTTCGATTGTCAGTGGAACTTCCTATCAGTTTAAAGTGAGGGATTTTCATGTCTGAATTTTTAAGCACAATTTTACTGTGTTACAGTTCCGTTGAGGAATTAGTTCAGGGTTGTTAGTCTTTTTATTCTTTCTCTTTTCCATGCTTTCTTTGTTTCTTTCTTTATCTCTCTAGTCCGAACTAATTCACATTCTAACGAGTGAAGTAATCATAGTTATCAAGATCGAGATCTTAATTTGTCTTTCCTTGCCAAATTGTTCCAAGGATCCTAAATGCATAGGATTATGATATGATCGCGATTTTTTTGTAGGATCATAGGATCTTGCGAGATCCTAGCAAGTTCAGTTTTTTCATTGAGCTAAACACAGTTTAGGTTCAATTTTTTTTAATTGGGAAGAAAAACACATGGCAAAACCAAAATTAGAGGGAGAGATAGGGTTTCAAATGGCAGAACCCAGAAACACACATTTATCATCTGTTGTCTTCTGTTCATTGTCTATCGTCCATTGCCATCTGTCATCATGGTGTCATTGTAAACTAGTAATTGAAATTTGAGACCCTCGTTCTCCTTTTTCATTCTTATTCTTCAGTCATTGTGAGTCACTTATTCCCATTTTCCCTATTCTTCAGGTGTTAATGCCTAAATGATCTATTTAGTTAGTTTTTCAAAATCTCTAATTTTGCTAGTAGTGCTACTGTGTGAAGTTTGTGTTTTTAGTTGTGCCCAAAAATTTGTTGATCAATGTGAAATAGTTTGTTACATGTAAATGTGAAGCGAATTAAGGAATAAGGATTCTTAATTATTGTATATTTTTTTTTTTTTAAAAAAAAGAATTGATACACCTATATATTATTTTCAAAAATAAATTGATAGGATATTATCTTTGATCCGATTCTCCAATTTGATCTATCTTTTGTACCTCTCATTCTTTTGTAAGATATCGATCTTGTTAACCTTGGAAGTAACCTACATCATGTGTTATGACTTATATTTATAGCTTGCCTTTGGTAATGTGTGAGCATTTTTTGTACCATAATTATACATGAAAATCTCATGCCTGGACAAGCATCATGTATATAATTTATCACCTTTCTGCTTGATTTAGTTTGGAGAGCAAGCAATATATATATATATATATATTTGAACTTTAAATGAAAACTATCTCTATTGCTTATCCGTTGCTAGTTATTCTTGCTGTTTTCTTGCTATGTTATTTTCACGGGCAATTTTTCCAGTACTTTATTTATGCAAATTTCTGCTAGCGTTCATGTGTTTGCTAGTAGATTCAATATTCATATGCTTGATTCTGTGTTATTAAAACTTAAAAGATGTAATGGGATGTGTTTGTATTGGTGATATGGTGTTCAAATTGGGCCGTTATGCTACTAATTCTTGAAATACTGTGTCCAAATTAATGGATGTCCTTATTTTTTTTTCTTTCCCTTTTTTTCACTGGTGGCATCTACTCTGTTTGAACCCTGCTATGCCATTTAACAATCAATAATTTTCTTGTTATTCTTTTCAGTGTCCACCTTCTGTCTTGCACTAATATGCATCAGAATCTTGAATCTTTCTGCATGAACAATTTTGATTTGGAACTAACTTGTTGCTTCTTGTGAAGGCTTATGCAACTTCAGCATTGATGAAAATTTATGCTTTTGAAATCGCAGCAGGGAGGAAAATTGATATGCTACCAGAGGTATATGCTGAAAGACTCTAGGTTAAAGTTCTGCATCTTTGCCATCTTATTGAGATTTTGTGACTGAATAGAATAATTAATATTGGAATAGTCTGTAACCTTTGATTATCCCTCATTCATTTATGTTTCAGTACCTCATATCTCATCATAATTGCATTTTAGAAGTCCTCCGAAGGCATTGCCAATTGCCCTGTGATTGCTTTTCACTTATCAACTTAGATAGATTAATCATTGAAGTTTATTTTCCTGGTCGTGAAGTTGACAGAAGTATGAGAACACTGACAAACATGAAGATCAAATCTTCAAATTTGTTGATTCTAGCAATTTCCTGCGGAGTTTCTTTCTCAAGTTATATATGTTTATATATTCTAAGAGTATTGTAGACAATGAGACACTACTATTTTCTCTTTGATTCTACATGATTTCCTTTGGCAGTAGAAATTGATAGATTATTTCAGTCATCATATTGCAAACTGGAATCATGAGTAACTCCTCCCCTTCTACTTGCAGTGTCAGTCTTTAATTGAAGAATTGTTAGCGTCCAACTCTACAGATTTGCAGCAGCGTGCTTATGAATTGCAAGCTCTTGTTGGGTTGGACAGACAAGCTGTTGAGTCTATAATGCCACGAGATGCAAGTTGTGAAGATATTGAGGTCATTGTTAATTCTCAAATCTGCTTGTATCAGTATAAAATTATAATGTTTAATATATATCTATATCTATATCTATATCATATTATATGGCTAAACCTCTTTATGGTTGGTCAAAAATAGTGAATTAAAAAATTAAAAAAGAAAAAAAAATCACCTCTCTCTCCCCACTTCTTTAAAAAAATGCAAAAAACAATTAAAAATTGAAAAAATGCAATCACTCTCTCCCCACTCACTCTCCCCATATGAAGTAATTTCAAATTGGTCCTAAATATTTTATTTATTTTAGATGAGTCTTACATATTTTTATAATTTCTCAAATTGGTCCCAAACTTACTCTTTTATCAATATAAAAATCAATTCAAACGTTACACGGGCACGCCAAGCCCCTAGTTTATTGATATTGCTTTGGAAACATTCTGGTGTTTGGTTCAATTTCAAAATTTTGGTCAGGGAAAGCCTCTCAACTCCATTAAACCAAATTCAACATCCAATGGATGTCTCAGAGGAATTTTATTTTATTTTTCCTTCTTTTTTCTTTTGTAGGAAATTATCTTCCAATAATGCCAGTAACTGCAAGATATTCAACTATAATCAATTATTAATGTCCAACCATAACTAATTGCTTTTTTCTTCTTCATACAATGAGAAAAAGACTGGTGTAGTTTTTAATGCTTATTGGATCCTTTGGTCCCTTGCCGAAACATCCTTAGAGAAAGCTTATAAATCTCTAAAACACAACCTCTGGAGACCCTTTTTTTTTCCAAACAAATTTCAGAAACCTAAGTAAGACAGTGAGATAGGCTGCAACCATTCCGGTGCTTAGATTTTGTTCTCCTATTCTTGTGTCGATTTTTTTTGTTTTTACTGCAGCAGGATTGGATGTCTTTCCCTCATCCTGAATGTCTTAATTCTTTCCTGCACCAACCTTTCTGTCTTGATCAAACACTGTCAATGCTACAGAGTCTATCTGTGTTTCGCTATTCTTCTTTCAAATTAAAAGCTGCTTGGTTTTCTAAAAGGTACTCATTTTGAAAATTTCCTATGTTTGGCCAAGCTTTTTTTCCAGGGGGGTGGGGTACCACTTCTAAATGTTATCTAAAACAGTCGAAAAAGCAAAAGCAAAATATGATTTTCTCTTTGGAAAATTATTATTTTGTAAAACAATCATGTCCTGGCTTGAATTGATATCTTAATTATCTACCCTTTAAATACTTGCCCTTTTTAGTGATTTGATAGATAAAGAAATACTTTCTTTAAAAGATTTTCCAAATACGATAATTTTTATTCTTATTAAAAATGATTTTGTCAAGCATGAAGTATCTCCTCCTCAAAGTGTGTCTTATAAAACTTCATTTGGAAAAATGCTTTTTCAAACTAAGAAAATATGTACATCAATGCCTGGTGGGCCCTAACTTATGTAGACATAACCCTACCAGTCGTTAGAGCTTTATGGTCTGAACTTGTTTGAAACTTTGAATCATTTGGTGGTCTTGCAAAGTCTTTAATTTTATCGGTGCCTTGAATATAGAAAAAATGGAGCTAAAGCTATTGAGCTGCCATTAAATCTCCTAGTTTTCCTTTTTAGTCTCTAATAAGGGATGAAATGATCCATCTTCCTTACCTTTTCATTCTCTCCCTTTCATTTATAAACTATCTACTGAAAATCTGTAAAGATGATTTGGAATAAATATGTACATTGGTTTTCTGATTACTACACAATCAGTATTCCTTATTGGCATTTCGGAATCAAGTCATCAACTGATTGGCTTTTATTCTTCTCTGAGCATCACTATATATTTTAGTGATTCAAATTTTGTGAGCATTATTGTCCACATGGACATGCTTTTTCTGAAAAAAAATCCAACGTTGATTGACATTCTTAATCTTATATGTAGGTTGATAAGAGCCTTTCATTTCTCAACAATTATGTCCAGCAGTCTCTAGAAAAGGGTGCTCAGCCGTACATTCCCGAGGATGTACGTAGTGGAATGGGTGAAATGAGCAACTTCAGAGTTCAAGACAAGCATGAATCTTCACATCCTGGATTGAGATTTGAGGCATATGAACTTCCCAAGGCTCCACCTATAAAAGCTACTCCAGTTTCACTTGCATCCCCAACAGACCTAGTTCCTGTTCCTGAGACCCTGTATTCTAGAGAGACCCACCAGATCCCATCAGCAGCAACAGCATCAGAAGCAGGATCTTCAGGACTTAAGCTTCGGCTTGATGGTGTTCAGAGGAAGTGGGGTAGGCCAACTTATTCCTCTGCAACCTCATCTAATACCTCAGACTCTTCTTCCCAAAAAGCAGTTAATGGGGTGACCCAGGTGAATGGTGCAAGTGTGGCAAATTCAAAAGTACGTGATAGTTATGATTCAAGAAAGGCACCGGTAGAAATTTCTCCTGAAAAGCAGAAACTTGCTGGTTTGTTGTTTGGTGGTACAAGTAAGCCTGAGAAAAGACAACCAGCTAGCCATAAGATTCCAAAGTCAAATACCAATGCTGCAGACAGATCCCAGGAATCAAAGAGTGCAACTGTACCGAATGAAGTAGCTATGGAAAAAGCAAATAATCAACCTCCTCCAGACTTGCTTGACTTGGGCGAACCAACTGTCACAGCTGCTCCTCCTTCTGTGGACCCATTCATGCAATTGGAAGGACTTATCGGTCCAAGTCCTAGTTCAACAATAGACCATGGTCAAGGTACTGCTACAAAAGCACCTGATATTATGGGACTTTATGCCGAGACAACCACAGGGGGGCAGAGTGTAAGTGGTGGCTTTTCGATGCCTGTGAGTGGAGAGGTAAATCTTCTCTCTGAGTTGTCAAATGCGGCTGCCAGAGGTGCTCCTGGAGAAACAACTGTGACGGCTTCATCTCAACCCGTGAAGGGTCCAAACGCTAAAGATTCATTGGAGAAGGATTCACGGGTGAGGCAGTTGGGTGTGAACCCATCAAGTCAGAATCCCAACTTGTTCAGGGACTTGTTAGGATGAGAATTCTAAATCATGATGGTCGAGGATAGATTGCCTCGTGACTTGAATGGAGTTCCTGATATGCAAAAACGAGTAGTATAAATTACGATCAAACATGGGTGATTGCAGGCACCAAGAATTCGGTGATTCATATCCGGGAATGATGGCAGAATCAGGTATAGTCTTGTGCAAATTGCAGGATAACTTGTGGTAATTGAATTCAAATGAGGTTTCTTATTGCAGCCAGGTTTTGGTACACTCTGGACTCTTAGATGGTACTTTTGTGCAGGGTCATTGCGTTTAAATTTCACATGGAATGGGCCGTTTCATCTTTGTTGTTACACTAATGCTGTAATTTTTTTCTTCTTTTTTTTTTTTTTTGAAATTTTTGTGCAGTTTTGGATATTCATATAATGGTTTTTCAAAACAATGAGGAGCTTGACAATGTCGTCAAATGTTAGTTTGGTGATGTATGGCTTTTGTACTACTCGTGACAATCTTAGAGTGTTAATGAGGGTAGGGCATATATACTCCTTTGCGGAAGACCATTGTGCCCATGATTGGCTGCAATAATATGCTATTTGTCCTTAAATCTCCCCCTCCCCTCTTGGAAGTTAGGATTTATATCCAATTGTTTAACATGAACATGGAATGAGCAGGCACTTGAAGGTTTTTTAAACACTAGATGGGACATTAATGTAGCAAATTATAAATGTTTCAAACAGAAACTATTCAATTGGTAACAAGTTGATTTATATAATTTAAGAGTGTGAATTAAATTCTTACTGTCACTTGTGAGGACATGTTGGTAAGAGATCTCTATCTTTATAAACACATTGAATTTGAAGATATGTTTTGGTTTTAGTGAGCTCTCTAGATTTAATTCACTCAAACTTTGTTAAAAAAAGGCGAATTAGTTTATAAATCTACACAAACTTGTTCGCAATTTTCTTGCAAAACATTGAATATCTGAAAAGTGCCATCGATTTGATTTGTTTGGATATAATGTTGTAACAACATTTGAGAAGTTGGAATATTGAGTTAGCATAAACAAAGGCTCATCCTCTAATTTATCATTTTCATGCTTCCATGTATTTTCTGTTTTGGCAGAGCTCCTACGATTCTGGGCTTGACAAGGCAATGTAGAAGCCTGGGTCTAATGTGTAATAGAAGAACAAATTGGATTCAGAAGAAGTCTTTTCAGGAACTAAATAAGGAAGTTTCATTTCTAGAAAATCAAAGTGAACGGAGTAATCTTTTCAAAACAAAATGATCAATATATTCTCAAAATTAAACAACTTAAAGTTCATCATTGAACCTAACCTCTTAGTTGTTACCAAGTCAGACACACATTAATAGAGTTCCCATTTTCAGTTACTTGATGTTGAACTGGGTTCGAGTCTAGTAGAAAAGGTTGATCTTTCACAATGTGAGGAATTTGTTTTTGAAACTTTAGTGAGAGAAGTGTCTATATTTAATATATGATAAAGCTTCAAACAAGATTTCTTTTACAGAAAATATTCGTGGGAAACCAAAACAACAAGAGATGCTGGTTTTGAAATGTCACTGGATTACTGAGTGAGAAAGAGAGAGAGTTCACAAAGTCTTGAGAGAGAAAAGTATAAGGAGAAAAATGAAGGAATTGATTGGACAAAGGAAGAAAAGTAGAAGAAAGGTACAACATTCATTAACAAAACAAACAAGCCAACAACGTGGGTGATGGAGAACTTAAGAAAGTGATTGTTTGTATGTTTTTGTTTATATAAAAAGCCTAAACTAAAAGGAATTCTTTTGTGTATGCTTCTCTTCTTCTTTCTTCCTCTTCCCCCACCACCTTTTTCCCTTCTATTTCGTGTGCATATATAATTTCACATGTTTCAGACATCACTGTTGCGGCTACACCACGACTTGTACATATAATTTCACCAAATTTTCATAATTTTGGTGTTAGAAATAAGTGACTTTCTCTACACTAAAAACTAGCGCGTCCTTAATAAAATTGACACGAACACCATTTGTTATATAAAAGTTTGAGAAATTAATGTCATAGATATTATGTTAAGCACAGTGATGTTGACCCAATAAATCAATGACTGGTTCAATATAAATACCAATTCAAGTTATTGGTTAGTGTATAGCAATGAAGGTCAATAATGTTGTAAAAGTTTTAAAATATTTAAACAATAATGCAGATTGTGAGCTTTTATTATATTAATTAGTGATGCAAAAAATAATAATTATAGTAGGTGATGGAGTCAACATCACCGAATGATATACACCTCCTGGCTAAGACCAGTGAATCTGTTCTTATCAGAATTGCTCTCAAGTCTCAAAGTTTTAACATATGTGCACATATAACTCATATCGACGTGTACACGTATTTTTTTATATATTAATTATCATTCTCATTTGCTAACTCATCTCATTCTTTGAAATTCAAATGATTGAATATTCAACTTAGCATCACTCTTAAAGATTAATGTTTGTTTCTTTAACCAATTATACAAATATTTGACTATTGAATATTGTCATTGTATTTAATCACCGGAGGCTATACCTTAATTTATTAGATGCACTCATGCACCTAGTCAAGGCTGCTAATTAGAAATCCAAGGGAAAAAACTTCATTAATTAGTCTTTTATTTAGTCCTTAAAATATTTTTAATCAGTCCCTTCTCAAGTTATTGGTAAAAATAAATCCATTATACATTATCCAAACCCAATTAATTGTGAATGAGCTTTCAATGTCGTTTGTTTAATTGTTGTCAATTAATGTATAAAGCTACATTTTGGTGATTATCCTGCATTTTTTTCAAAAAGAAAAAAAGAAAACAGAATGATTGCAATGACTCAAACCTCGATCAGCAGAATTAACTTTTAACAATTAGAAATTAGCAAAAATTAAATCATGTAATATAATAAAATTCAAAAATTAAGTAAATGAAAGATGTAATGTATCATTACCAAACATGATGTTGTCTATATATTCACAAAATAAATTATAAAATAACATATAAATATGTGTGTGTGTGTGGATAAAGGAGATGGAATCATAAAGTGTATAGCTGTCATAGATTTGAAATGTAGGTTTGGGGGAAGAAAATCAAGAAATATCAACATCTTTCAACTAATTGACACAGCAACACAAAACAAGAAATGTGAGACACTTGTGCTCTTGCCATGAAATATGTACATTCAAGACTCAGTATTTTCGGCTACCACTTTAGAAATTTATGGCAAACTCCACCCCACAATGGAACTCTTAAAATTTCTTCATATATAAAAAATTAAGTTTTTGATAAAATCAAACGATATATTATTTAGTCTATGAAAAGTATTTATCTTTAAATTTTTTAAAAATTAAACTATGTACGTATTTCAATCTTTATTAAAGATTGAATCGTGAACTGGATAATACTTTAAGAATTGAATTGAATATTTATACACACACGCTTTATGTGATTGACATTTGACCACTTCATGAAGAAACTGCATAGATTGCAGCCATGTGTTATACTATTGTGTATGGCCCATTAATGTGGAATTAAAATTAGAAAACCATCCTTCATTTTCATTCGATTTTCTCTCTGCTCAATGATGATCATGATACGTACAGATCAACGTATATACATATATATATAGATATGGGCTTTAAATTGTTCTTCGGTCTAGTCTTCTTCCCTCTGCAATGGAAGAGTCTGCAAATCAAATGGTACATTTTTCACATCATTAATTAATATCCCAAAACGGCCACACCCACTTTGAAAATGAAACATTCATTACGCGCAACACATTTGATAGTTAATTTATATATATCACAGTGAATTTGCAAAATTCAAATCAATATCAGTTTGCTATACATACCGTGTGAGAAAAGTGATGGAAGAAATTAAGTAGTGAAAAAGTTGTTGAAATTACTTCAAGTAGTGAAAAAAGTCTGTATATGTATTTTCAGGAATGGTGGTTGTTAATATAAATGATATCTAATGTCTCATTTTTAATTTTGCTTTTGACACAACTTTTTTCATGATGATCTGCTCTAACCTCACCCCAAGAGCTATTTTTTATACAGTTTTTAAAAATATGGATTTTGTATATATACCTTAGCTTGACCAATTTTGTTTGCATTGAGATTTTAGAAACCTTGACATAATCTCACAGCTAGCAACTTGTCATCAATATGTATATAATTTATATATATTTGTAAAAAGACAAACAATCCTTTATAGTCTTATGATTTTATGCAATTAGGGTTTTCTAAAGTTGTTAAGGAGGGTGTGTCATGGTGATCTCATTCCACCTACCTTCCACTTGTTAATTTAAGAAGAATAAATAGGTAAGAAATTCTTTAAAAAATAATCAATTAAATCAAATATAGATGAACACACAAATTTATCAAAATATATTTTCAAGACTTTTTTTGTGTGATGAAGCTACCCCCTTTGATTTTTTGTAAAAGGATTGAGATTAAAATCTAGTTTATTAAATAAACTTATAACTTCAATTAGGTCACATATAGAAATAACAAAAGGAGAAATAAAGACGATTCAAATGCTGTACATGTTCCCCATCGAATTAATTATTTTTATCATAATAACTGAATGTGACTATGTGATGGCTAAAAATGTCTTTTCGGAGATTGGCTTGAGGACAAAATGGTAATATGATGGGGGGTCTAAGAATCACACAAGCTTTTAACTAAGCTATATTTGGTGAATGTGCAGTATGAAAAGTCCAAAAGCCCAAGTTGCCCGCACACTAATTTCCTATCTTATTCTTATATTGTATTTCCACGTACAATTAATTAGTTGACTTTTATTTCCTTTTGCTAATAAAATAGGCAAAATATTCAAACTTAGAGGTTTATTTATCAAAAGTTTTGACTTTTTAGAAAGTTTAATGTCCATATTTAGCTTTTTTTTTGAAGAAAAAGTTTTTATAGTTTTTAATATTATATGTATAGAAGTTAATCTTTTTGTATCAAAATATTGTTAGTAATTGTAAAATTGACATAATTGGGAGTGCAATATAATTTCAAGTATCTTTGATGTAATAATATGATAAATATTTAAGTAAAATTTTGAATATTATAAAGTTCTTCTATAACTATTTGACACATTTTTATATGATCAATAAAAAATATAAATTAAATTTATAATTAAAAAATATGATAATAAAAATAAGAATAAACTTTACTCACTTTTATTAAAAAAAAAAACTTCACTTAAATTTTTTTCTATAGAAAAAAGACATGTGTTTAAACCGTAGGGAGGCAGTGTTTGATTTGACTGGCAAATGCAATAGTCAAGATTTTCAATGCTGGTTTGGGAGGTGGGAAGCACCTTTAATCATTTACATTTATTTTGCGGTGCCGTAAATGATTTTCTCTCTCTTCATCTTTTATGTTCAATATTCGAAAATCAAATTTAATTTTATTTAACATTTTGGTTCCAACAACAAGAATTATAAATTTCCCTTTTAAAAAATTTTAGAAATCTTAATTTATAATGAATCATACATGTGAGCTTCTTGGAGGTCCCTTAATTTGCAGTAGCATCAATAAATGAAACGTGTGTTCTTACAAAGATTCAATATCTAAGTTAGGGTTATGTTTCTCTTAAGTTTTAATGTTTTTTTTAATGAATTTGTTTGTAAAATATTTATTTTTATTTAGCTTTATCATTTCTCACTTTATCTTGCAAAATAGATATTAAGAATGAGTTAAAAGTATGATGATTATGATGTTATGATTAGTGATAGTTAGTGATATATGTTCTGTAAAACTCTCACGATATATAAAATGTTATAATGGGCTAAACAAGTGGTTAATATAATCTTATACGAAGACTTCTATATTTAAAGGTCAAAATATCTCTCATCAACTTGGACAACTCATATCCTTGAATTAATTATTAATTAATATTCAAGTCTAAGTTATTACTTAATTATTCAGACACCATTTGAATATGTTTTTCATGTTATTAAAGTATAAGATTTCTTGGAAGTTTGTCTTACACAACTAAGTGTAGAGATTTAGAAGTAATGAATTATAATCTTTATGTTTAAGATTGGAGACTGTGTTGCATATGCACAAGTTTTCATTCCCATACTTCATTGATGGGCCTTAACAGAAAGAAAAAAAAATAATAATATATAAAAGAAGAAGAGAGAGACTTGTGGAAAGATCAAACATCAATTTGATTTGTTCATCATCATCATCAATCTTGAAATATTTTTTTTTCTGCCTTGCGGCACTTTTATGGGTACAAGCTAATTTAAGATGAATACAGCAATATTCCAATATGCAGAGGACTTTTCCTCCTTATATTTGAGAAATAAGAAACAAATCAAAACCTAAAAAAGAAAAAAAAAAAGTGAAGAATGAAATTAATAGGACTATGTTGTCTGTCTGATGGCTATGTAATTGAAACCTCCTCCTGATATCTGTACACTTGACTTCCCTGTTTGTATTATGCTAATAATCTTAGGACTTTTACCCCTTTGGGACGGATGCTTGTCTTTATTTAGGCCAAAAAGAAAAAGGGAAGGCTTGATTACTCTTACTCTCCCTTTTTAGCTTCTCATTCTCATCATTTTCTTATTCCTCTTTTGCTTCAACTCTTAATCTCCTCCTCACTTTGAAAGAAACCCATTTCATACATTTTGATCCTTGAAGCGTTTCTTTCTTTGTTTTCCATATTTGGAAACTTATTGTTATTGTTTGTATAAATGAGTGAGAGATTGAATAGGAATGGTATGTGCTTGATGTCTTGTATAATTCTAGTGCTTCTTGGGATGCAATGTGATGGGCAAGCCATTCTGAGGAAGAGCAAAAGGACCATATTGGATCCCATTTTGAGCACCTTCCATACACCACCTGCATCATAATCATTATCATATGATTATTAATAATACTATTAATCTTTCAAAGGATTGAACCCAAAAAAGGAAACTGTGATTTGGTAATATATGTATGACTAAGTTTACCAACCTGTACTTTGTGGTCAGGTGATGTAGAATCACCAACATCTCCAACTTGGCTAACTCATTCCCTGGACATGCATGGGTCCCATTGCCAAATGGCATGAATGTATTGGGCTTTGGTGCCACCTGTCAAAACCAATCAAACACAATCAAAATCTCAACTTGATTTCCCAAAAAAAAAATCTTTAACAAAGTTCAAAACTTTGGACTTGGATGAGTAGGTAATGACTAACGGATTTAATTTATTACCTCAAATCTTGAGGGATCAAACTTTTCTGGCTCCTTGAAGTTGTCTGGGCTGTGGTGTATGTTTCTGAATAGTGGTAGAACTTTCCACCCTTTTGGTATCAAATACCCTGAGAAAATCAAAACCAAAACACACACATATAAGAAATCATCACAACACAAAAAC
The DNA here is from genome assembly GCA_003254925.1 of Chamaecrista fasciculata. Taxonomy (NCBI): domain Eukaryota; kingdom Viridiplantae; phylum Streptophyta; class Magnoliopsida; order Fabales; family Fabaceae; genus Chamaecrista; species Chamaecrista fasciculata. The sequence goes on along the minus strand of QANZ01045189.1, from coordinate 54,842 downwards.
AAATCATAAAGGGAGTAAAAAATTCTAACATCACTCAATACTGACCATCATATTCAACATCTTGAACTGCCTCTCTGAAAGTAAAAGACAAAATTGAAGCCACTCTCAGTGTCTCCTGAATCACTCTTGAAGTTATAGGCATCTTCTTGGTATCTTCCCAACTCAGACCCTCATCTCCCTCTTTCAAAATTGACTCTTGCTCTTCCTGCAAAAACCCCCAAAAACCATAAATAAACTAAAATAAACCAAACCCACTAATTTTCCAAGTTGAAAAAAAAAATTAAAACTGAAAAAAGCGTGTAGGACCCAGAAACGAAAGACGAGACTTACGGTGACTGCTTGTAGGACACTTGGGTTTTCACCAAGGTACTTGACGATCCACGTAAGGACACTGGCCGTAGTGTCACGAGCTGCGAAGATGACACCAATTACGTTATCCGCTATCTGTTCATCTGTAAGCCCTGCTTTCTCGCTCATGAACGAACCCAAAAGGTCTTTGTATTCTTGCTTCATCTCCCTCCTCGTCGCCATGATTTGAGCCAAGATCTGAGAAAGCTCCTTCCTTGCTTTCATGGCTTTGTGGAAAAGTGTTCCTGGAAGATTTATCGGCATTGAGTTGTACCCTCTTTCAAGAATGTAGTAGCATCGTTTCAGATCCTCTCTGTATAGAATCTCGTCCTTCCCGAAGATCGAAAGCAGAGCGACATTGAAGGTGAACTGCAAGAAATTAACGACACCCCATTATTTTACTTCTTCAAAATTAATTACCCTTTTGAGATGAAGGAAACCCATTTTTTGTTTCATGGTCAATTTGGGAGAATTCTAAAAAAAAAACGAGAGAGAGTGAGAAAACAGAGGACTTTTATTTTAATTCTCTGTTTTGCTCTGTTTCGCTCTGTTTCTTACGTTTTTCATTTCTAGGAAAGTGGTGATGGATTGGCCTTCCCAAGACTTGAGGCAGTCTAGGGCGATGGATTCAATGTCAGGGACGAAGTTCTTGATGGCTTCAGGCATGAAAGTGCGAAGCACGAGCCTCCTGAGATTGGCGTGATACTCTCCTTGGTGAAAGAAAATGGCTTGCTTTCCCAACATCCTCTCTTTGCTTGCAGGGAATGTGGGCTTGAACAGCTGAGCCTTGTTCAGCACAAATTTCGCAGCTTCTGGGCTTGAAATCATCACGCAGGGACACCCCAGAATGTGGGACTTGAAGATTGACCCAAACCTATTCAAGAAAAAGAAAAAGGATTAATTTTTAATGAATAGGAAAAAGGGATTGATTTTTACTTTTGAGTATTTGATGAAGAATGAAGTACCTCTTGATTTTGGAGGCGAAGAACACATTGGGGTCTTGAGAATAGAGTTGGAAGGTCTCTCCTATGTAAGGCCATCCCATGGTGCCAGGTGGGAGTGGCAATTCACTTCTTTTGGAAGTGAAGAATTTGATGATTGAATTGAGAAGGAGGAAGATAGAGACAACAGAAGCAAACAAGCACAAGATGCTGCTGAATTCCATGTCTGTTTTTTGAGTTCTATGTTTGTTGTGAGGATGAAGAAGGAAGAAGAAGAAGAAGAAGAAGAAGAAGAAGGGTGTGTGAGGAAGATGAAGTGCAACATTGAGATATATATAGGCTATTCCAAAGAGAGAGATAGAGAGAGAGTTAAAAGAGGAAAGGGAAGATAGCAATTAGGAAGAGAGGGAGAAAGAGGTGAGGCTTTCAATTACAGCTCGATTTCCACACACGGAATCTCTCCCTCCAGCTAATTCTTTTTTTCTTTCCTTTTCTTTTTATTTTTTTTAAAAAAAATCTTCTCTCTAATTTAATTTAATTCAATTCATCTTTCTAACAAGAGAGAGAAAGAGGCAGGGTGATGAACAGTGAGCACGTGTCACAAGACATGGAAGGAAAAAAAGAAAACAAATACAAATATACAATACAATATACATGGAGTTTGGTTGACTCGCTATACTCATAGAAATAGAATGGAATGGCCCTATGTTGCTAGAGAGACAAGCTAAGCATGCTTTTAGTTTAATATATTGACACCAAATATCAACACCAAAACGCCCCTAAGCAAGACAAAAGGGAACTTGATGATGAATTGGGATCAAATAATTAATTTTAAGGTTCTTTCTCATGTTGTTACTTAACCATTCCCATCCGTACTCTTGGGATTTTTACTATTTGTTTAATGCTAATTATGAAGGAACGAGCTATATTTGTAAGCCTTGTCATCACTCAAAACTTTCTGCCAAACCCACCTTAACATGTTCTACCTTCTTTTTCTTTTTTAGCTTTTTTTTTTCTTGGATACTAATTATATTACACGTTCTTATCACAACGTTAAACTTAGATCGTTACCGAATTGGAAACATGCTCATAAGGCCAAACATTGCCATTTCTGGACATAAAATCATATCCAATTTCTCGGATTTTAATTTAGGATTGGATTCATATGGTTTTTTTTAAAAAAAAAAGATAATGGGTATTTTTTGTTCTTTGGATATTTTAACAATACAATGAGTAGGTTTTAATTTGTAGGTGTAAGTTGAGCCTTTTAATTTCATTTATGAGACTGCCACCCACCTTAAACTAACTGATTCATTCATTTAGAATGTTACAATAAAGTCTCCAACTTTAATGGTCCCAAATCATAAATCCCCTGTTTTTTTACAATATATATCCATTTGTTTATTTTTCTTATTACTACAATCTTGAAATTTATTTTATTATATAGTTACCAATATATAAATTATATACTAATTAGTCAACAAATGTTGACCCAGTTAATAAGNTCAACAAATGTTGACCCAATTAATAAGAAGTCAACTCATAACTTACAAGCTCGTGAATTCGAATCTCGCTGTCAATGTGAAGACTTTGTTAGTAAGCGATTTGTAAGCTCTCATAGAACCTGGAGGATGCTCTAGCCTTGGTGAGCCCTCGAAGCTCAACTCAACTAAACTTTTGTTAAAAAAAAAATTATATACTAACTATAATAAACTGATTTTCTTTTTAAAACATTGAAGCTCCAATTAAACAATTATCTTCTATTCATTTCATGCATGAAATTTCCTACTTCCTTTTGTGATTGGAAAGGATAAACATTGTCCGAAGTAATTATCATCTTTGATTAATGTTCAATCTATATATGGAAAATATATTGCGGCATATTAGAAATTAAGGGCTAGTTATTATTTGTCATATTTATTAAAAGCAGAAATTAATTGAGTATATAAATATACAAGTAATATGCCCCCTTGAAAAATATCCCTCTCTCTCTCTCTCTTTCAGAAAATGATATTCACTGTGCTAAGATAGTGATAAAATAAAGTATTATAACCAAAAAAAAAAGATAGTGATAAAGTAATATTTGGTGAAAGCCTGTCACACGTCTTTCATATTTTTTGCATTTGTCATCCAATTCTCATTTTGATGTTAGTTATACACCTAATGTTTTGTGTGGATCAAATTACTGTTTAGTTAATAGAAAATTAAACTATCACAGTTTCACACAATAATATGATAATCATTCTCATTTGTCAAAAAGGTTGAGAGTTATGGATATTTTTCATCAAGACTATATAAAAAAATTTAAGGGGTTTTGTTTCATTAATTGTCCAATTCCTTCCTAGCTATTTCCCATTATTTTCTTCTCTTAAAATAGGTTGGCATAGTTACTTACGTGTATATAAACCCTTAATTAAATAAATAATCATATATCATACATAATTTTATGATCCCCGTTATGAAATTAAGAGTACTTTTTTTAAATAGCTCGCCATCATTATTGATTAAAGTTTAACAATTAATGCATGTTAGATTATATATATGCAACTGATTATAATATGAGTTTTTCAACAAGAATAACTATATATATTCACAAAAATTTGAAGCTAAATTTTTTTTTAAATTATATTTAACTGTTTATCAATTTGACTATAACTACAAAATATATATTTATCATTAATTTCAGTTCATAAACTACATTTGCATTTTTTTTTGGTAAAGCTGAGTAATTCATTAAAAGAAGCAGAAATACAATCGTTCAGATCCAATTACAACAACATAGAAAAAACCAAATAACAACAAAAGAAAATTAAAGACAACAAAAGATAGAAACAAGAGAGCAGCCAAAAAACTCTATCTAAGGAGGCTTCCTCCTGGACATTTTTTTAAGGCTTCTTACATATCCTATTTCCATGAAGTCATGGTAAAATAAGAGGGATAAGAAGGGAGGAAGGGATTCAAAAATAGTAAAATGAAGCTGAGATTTTCTCCCGTGATTTGCTAAAGCATCTGCACAGGAGTTTGCTTCCCTCAAAACATGCTGCAGCTTGTAATCATCCAGCTGCATGATAAGGAATCTGCAATTGGAAATCATAGTGGAGAGAGGGTGATGAGTTAAATCTGCAGAAGAGGTGATAAGTTTCTTAGAAATAAGAGAGTCAGTCTCAATAACTAGCTTCTTGATGTTTAAAGAGAGGGCAAGTTCAATGCCTTTCATGATACCTCATAATTCAGCAGTAAGAGAAGTTCCATAACCCAAAAAACAAGTAAAACCAACAATCCAGTTTCCATTACTGTCTCTCAAGATACCAACTGCACCAACTAGATTACCTTTTGCAGAACCATCAACATTAAGTTTGAGAAAATTATGATCTGGTCTCTGCCAAATAATTGAAGATCGAATGGGGTTTATATAGGGAGATGATGGTAAGCAGGGGTCTGGATTAAGGAAAAAATATTCAGCAGCATTATATAAAGCAAGGTTAACAATAGTTGAAGAGGAAGTGTGTTTATTTTGAAAAATGGTAGCATTTCTATTCAGCCAAATTTGCTTAAGAAGATAGGGGAAGAAAACATTCCAAGGGATATTTTTAAAGAGTTGAGAGTCAGTACAGTTATCCTTCATCCATTGGCTAAAGGAGCATTGAGTAACATTAAAGTTTTTTGATAATAAAACCCAAACAGAGTTTAGTTTAATGCAAGACCTGAAGGTATGATCAATACATTCTTCAAAAACACCACACAATGAGCAAATAGCGGAGGGTATAACATGACGTTAAAAAAGATTTTTGCAGACAGGAAGGGAATTCTGCATAATTTGCCATAAGAAAAACTTAATTCTAATATGAATATTAAGTTTCCAAACCCAAGATAAATTTAAAAAAGTAGGATGAGGGTTATCAGTATGAAATGCATTATTTAGAATTAGATTGTAGCAAGTTTTAATAGAAAAAAGACCATTCGAACTTGGATCCCAAGAGTAAGAATAGGGGTGTTAGGGTCAAAACTGAGAGGTATAGAGTTTATTTCTTGCGCAATATGAGTTGGGATGATGTGGGAGAGTGCTGTAGGTTGCGTGTGAAATAAAGTATATCAGGAGAGGATTTTGACCTAAATGTAAAGAATATGATATGAAGAGATACAGAATCAATGTCACTAAATAATTTGAAAATGCAAGTTTTTCAAAATATTGAGTGCAAAGATTGGAATTTGATTATCTAAGTTTATTTTCTTTTATTTTTTTAATACATCTATCTTATCTTCGTTAGCTTGTCAAACATATAGCATATCCCCACATAGGCTTTGAAAAACCTTTGTAATGCAGATGGATTTTTGACACGTTGCATGAGGCCACATGATAAATGCATGTGGGTGAAGTTGACCACCCACTATATGTGTCAATGCCAAATGTAATATTTCAATCATAACACAACAAAAAAAAACATATTTAAGAAATAAGCTAAATTACAATTTTAATTTTATAAGTGTGGCCTTCAATTTCAGAATGTGTATGATATCATCTCAACAATAAGCAAACAAGGTAGCTAATTAATTAACTCAGTAATGTCAACAACTAGCTAGCTAGCTTCGTGATGCCATTGGAATTTGCAAATTAAAACAACAATATTATAATTAAAGATCAAATAACATTTGATTTTGAATCCGTAATTATTTAAGTGTCTATGATAATTTAATTTATTTCTGTTCAGTTTAATATATATATATATATATATTGTTAGTATTGAGTTTGTAAGATACGCAATACAAAACAATTAACAATGAACTTCTGAGAAATTAAACTGAATTAATTATGTATTGACTAGAATGATTAGATCTTATTTTTGAATTTTAATCATTTGACTTTGTATATTTAAATTAGTATTATCTGAGGATCTCTTTCGTGTTTTTATAATTAACTTCGTCTTTGTTGATTGTACAAAGGTATATATGAGTATTATAAGAACTCACTCCGATCCCCCACATTATTAATATAAACGATCCATTTAATTATAATTTTATAAATATTATATTAATAAATAAACAACTTTTAATCAAAATGTGACAAACTTGATCAGATGACTGTGTGTATATATATATAAATCAAGTTTTATATATTTCTCAAATTTAGAAGAAAACAATTAAATTAAAGGAGTAAAGTTGGAATTGTTGGATATTATGATAAAATAATAAAAATAATAAAGAAAATTAATATATATGAGTAACTCCATATTTATGACTTTATGATTTCTTAGCCGTTGATGTATGTTAATGTAACATTTGTGTGTGTTTTTAAAGACTTGGTTAAATCAATTTAAGAGGTTAATGAGGGCATTTGATGAATACAAATGGACGGTTGGAAGGCATTTTAAAGCAAATAATTACATTTTAAAGCAATTGATTAATAAACAATATATGAGTGTATATATACTACGTATGGAAGAAACAAGAGTGAGATATCATATATGTGTGATGAGACGTGTGTGTGTGTGATGGGAAATAAAATGATGAAGTGATTCAATCCAAAAAAATATAATGTTAAGATATGTAGTTTTATATATTTGGATAGGAAAAAAGGGGTGAGAGCGAGAGTCCTATTTATCTTTTTAGTGTAGGGGTGATAGATTAAACATGCGAGTATTGGATTGTTGTATCCTGAAGGTAACGCGTATGTGTACCCACTACACCGGGTGATATGATTAAATCAACTCGTGGAGACGTGAATTACCTTAAAGAAAGCGAGATATTCGTGCTTCAGCTCAGGACCACGCATTTTATTTATTAACAATTTTTCTGTGTTTAGTTGCTTATCTTATTTTCAGGTAGCAATTCCAACAGGAATATGATGTATATATATATATATTAATAATTAATTAGTTACTGATATATAATGTATGTTTCAACAACCCAGATCATTTTTTCTACATTTGCTAGCGAACGCACTGCGACAGTTTTTTTTTCGTTTATTAATTCATGCAAGTTTTATGTTCATGCTGTACATTAATTAATCTCTAACTCAAATGGCCTATACATAATTTAGGAAAAAAATACACACACGTACATATATACGATAAATATATTAAGAAAAAACAATTAAAGTTATCTCGATATATGTAAACAGAAAATTAAATAGCTAGTTGTTGGGCTTAATTATTTTTCTGTATATTCCATATTCATGCATGCACAATCACTTTTCAATACTTGAGCATGACATGAGAGAGATACACAAAATTTAGTGTATTGTACATGCATGTACATAAAAGTTCAAGAATATGCACAAAAGAACAAGAATTTTGGAATTACAAAAATTAAAGGTAGTAGTTTCTATTTTTATTTTTTTAGTTTTTATATATGCCGCACCCTTATCTTCGCGTCTTCGTTCGCTTATATAATTAATGCATGCATGCGAGCAGATCAAAGTCTCAAGATAACAGAGCCAGATACATAGAGGAATAATGAAACCCATATTTTTCGAATATTATATATATAAGAGTACGTCCTTTAAGAAAAATTCAAAAAAGGACTTTTTCATATAAACATAATGGTTATTCGATTTAAAACGTTGTCTTGGGTTAGATGATAATTAACTAATAAGTACCTTGACGAATATAATAATGAATGACGATGATTTTGATCTTTATAAGTAANATAATAATGACGATGATTTTGATCTTTATAAGTAAAAAATGTGTTTTTTTTTTTTGTCTGGATAAAGTTTTGGTGAGTTGGGCTGCGGGGGCTCACCAAGGTCAGAGTAGGTCTCCATACTCTATGAACGCTTAAAGAGGGACTTATAGGTCGCCTACCAACAAAGTTCTCACATCAACAGTGGGAATCGAACTCACGACCTTATGGGCAATGAGTCAGATCTTTACCAACAGGGTCAACCTTTGTTGGTTAAGTAAATAATCTTTATTGTATGCTTAAAACTTTAAATTGTATAGAGATAAAAATAAAAGGTCAAAGGGTCATTTTGGTCTTAAATGCATGTCTTGATGTTCATTTTGGTCTTTTATGTTTTAAAAGATTCATATTGGTCCTAAATGTTGGCAAATCATTTTATTTTGGTCCTAAATTATTCAATGTGGTCATATTTCTCTCATTTTAAGTTCGAATGATTAATTCTGAGCTACACGTTGCTTTTAAAAGAATGTTTTCTCTATTTAGTTTGAGTCGTCAACTATCGAGGCTGAATTATGTCCTGAAAGTGGGCGGCTCATTTCATGGTCAAATAAGCAAAGTTAATTATATCTCCCTCATTACAATTCTGAATGTGATGAATTCAGAGTTACCAGCTACTCTTTACAAATCCTTTTTCTATCCAGTTAGAACTGTTAGCAAATGATATTAAATAATACTCGAAAATGGAGTTGAGACCAAAAAGTAAAAAATTATGAAAGATTGGTTTCAAACCCACTTTCAAGCCCAATTTAACCTTATTTAATTTGCTAACGATCCCAACTGGGTAAAAAAAATACTCGTTAAAAGTAATTAGTTGCGAACTCGTCACATTCAGACTTGAAATAAGAGATATATGAACAATTTTGCTTATTTGATCTGAAACAAGCGACCTATTTTTGAAACTCGATTTGACCTAGTTTGCTTATGGCTCCAACTGAATAGAAAAGTATTATTTAAAAGCAACACGTAACTCTGAACTCATCACATTCGAATTTGAAACGAGAGAAATATGACAATATTCAATAGTTTGGGACTAAAATGAAACATTTTGACAACAATTGGACCAATATGAATCTTTTGAAACATAAATGACCAAAATGAATATGAGGATATATATATATATATATATATATATTTAGGACCAAAATGACTTTTGGCCTAAATAAATATTTTAATTTAAAAATTTCCTCGGTTTAAACCACTTTTGTCTTCTCACCTTAGTTATTTAACAAATACCATATATAAATAAATGAAAATTATGATGAAAGCTTCACTATCTTATGCCTAAAATTATTTTTAGCTAACAAGCAATTTGTTAGAGTGATAGATACTCTAATCGTCACAAGTAAGATATCGGATTCAATTTTTGAAGACATTTTTGTTATGATAGTTTTATTTATTTCCACTATAATACATCCCGACTGCAACGTTGATTAGTTCTTATTTATACATTAAAATAGATAAATGAAAAAAAAATTGTGATAATACAATAAAAAAATATTATTATTATTATTATTATTATTTTCTTTAGTCGATAGAGTTACGTATGTTGACTTTGAAAGACACCCAAAATTCATTATATTAAATTGAAAAACTTAAAGAACCTTCCAAAAATTCCAGGATTGAAACCTCTTCAAGAAATTACCCAATTCATTTGCGCTCTGATTATAATCTGTTTTAATTATAATCGTAATAAGCATGTTCGTTTACGTTTTTTTCTAATCAAATTATAATCTTGATTTTTTTATAATCAAACACATTCAATTACACTTATACCCCTATATATATACCTATAATTACCTATACTCTAATACATTCAATCACACATCACAAGGCTAAAATAGTAATTTACCTGAAATGGTCGACCGATTCTGTCAACGGTGGACCGAATATCAACTTGAGAATGATATCAGGCCCGACGCTCGGTCCGCCGATGCAAAAAATGGTCGACCGAATACCTGAAATGAGCCACATTGAAATTTTTTTTCGGGTCTGAAGTTCTTTTTTTACATTTTCTCTCATCTTGTGCCAAACGGTGGACCATTTTTTTGATAGTCCACCGAATGTCAGGACCTGATTACTACACTTAAGTCCTTTTGGTCCACCATTTCGGAGGCAAAAATAGAATGGTCGACCAAACCAAATAAGCACCTCACAAGTTGCTTATGATTATAATCATATTTTCACAATTTCCAAGGCAAACAGTGACAAAATCTGGTTTTTTTAAAAGTAACAATCACATCCAAACACACTTTGATTATAATCAAATCACATTTTACTTTTTCCAACTTTTTCTTCCATTTCTACCCCTATACAATTTATCAATTTCCTTACCCTTCTATCTACCAACTACAATCATTACATACCTATTTCAATAATTTCACACCAAATAATTAACTTTCATCCAAGCACCAATACACAAATAATCAATTTTGATTATAATCAGATCAGAGCAGATTTTATTATAAGTGCAAACGAACAGAGTTGAATTGATTCAAATGGATAGGTGAGACTTTTGGAGGTTGATCTCTTCAACCTAGAAAGCCAAAACTTGGATATTTCTGCACCAACAAATGCACGTAGACATAATTAATAATTTCTATTATATTAATTAATGTTGAAATTTTACATTTTGCAGAGTTATTTTACTTGTTGCAGAGGAATTCATACGTATGCACGCACGTATGCAGTTATCTAGATAATTAATTATATATGTATCCTGATTTATAGGATCTTATCACCAGTGAAAATACCTCCATGAAGGTGATCTAGATGGCGTAGAAATTATGAATGCTTTAATTTGATTAATTTTCTAAACCACACAATTATTGTTATTGTTGTTATTATTATTGTAATATTGTCTCCCACTTCGTGTTTATGAATCCAATATTGTATAAACTCTAATATAGATAGTAATTAATAGAAGTAGATATTTGTTGGACAAACTATATATTATTCATTAGACGCCTCATTTGAATTTAATTAACCATCTCATTGCTTCGATATTTATATATTTATTTACTTATTTGTTTGTACAAACACGTCTAGCCAAATAGATGGATTAAGGGTTGTAAATTATATGAGTGTCGTCAAATAAAATCTCATATTGTCTAGATAAAAAAAAAAGTTGTTTATAAATATAAAAAAATTAAATATATATAAGGGCCTCTTTGCCTTAACATTATACTTTCATTATCTTTTCATTATCCCCATTTTCATTACATAACTTAAGCTACAGTGCTATATGGACATTTCGGCCAAATATATATATATATATATATAATAATATATAAATATTTTTATTTTATAAATATATTATATTATACTATATATAATTTATAATTTATATTAATTTAAAATAAAATAATTCAACTCATGTTATTTACATTTTAGTCCATGATATAAAATATATAATTCAGACGCCAAAAATATACATTTTGGTCTCTCCTCCAGTATATATATGGGTATACGAGAGAGGCGGATAGTGGAAGAAGAGTGGATTGTGCGATGTGCTCATGCGTGAAGATCAACGGTCATATTATTACCCGCAAAAAGACAAACCGTTTTGATTAATATATAATTTTTGGTCCCACATTTTTTTCGTGGATAA
>QANZ01045189.1:23237-33703 GCA_003254925.1 Chamaecrista fasciculata | reverse complement strand
CTCTCTCTCTCTCTCTCTCTCTCTCTCTCTCTCTCTCTCTCTCTCTCTCTCTCTCTCTCTCTCTCTCTCTCTCTCTCTCTCTCTCGGCTCAATACCTTGCTTCATCTTCTTCTTCTTCTTCTCTCTGCTTTTCCTCTTTCTCGTCATCTCTGTCTCCGCCCACAGCGGCCACAACGACGATGGTGGTGACGGCGCGATGTTGGGGAATAACAGAAGCAGGGAGAGGGAAAGCTTCCTACAAATTGAGTTTCAGATTTTCGATCCAATTTCGGTCAAAATTCTTCGTTGTGATTTCGATTCAAATTCGTTTGATTTCGTTTTCTTTTTGGCTGTGATTTCAATTTTGGATTATGAGAATTCGATTTTGAGGTTTGGTGTTCGGGAGTTATATACGATTGATTAATTCAACGGTCCCACAAGTGCTTGTGGTAAGGTGAATCAAGAATCGCCATTGTTTTCTGCAAGTTGAGGTCCTTATAGAACTTGTTAATGAACTCTTCGGCTGCTTTATCCACTTGGCTATCTCCTCCGACGTCGTTTAACAGAAACGGCGAGTCCTTGACTTTGAGTTGCCTTCCGACGGGACTTTTTCCGAATCCCGATAATGTGACCAACGGCGAAGCCTCCACCATCCTCGAATTCTCGTTGTTCAACATCTCCAGGACCTTCTGAACGGCGATGACGGTGGAGACGTCGTCGTATTGGTAGTAGGAGTAGTTCTTGACCTTAGTGTTTTGAGGATGAAGATGACGATCTTCAATTTCAGTTGTAANGCTAGTAGAAGTGATACAAAAAAAAGATAGAAGCCCCACTCTCTATTTATAAGGCCCCCTCCCCCTCTCAAGTTTTGTACCCACCGATGTGGGACTTGGGAGAAATCCCAATAGATCTAACACTATGTTTGCAATAATTTTAAATATTAAATCTCGGGTACTTTAGATTTAATTTGTGAAAAAATAGCCCCTAGAATTGTTATATTTTAATTTTTTCGGGACTGCACCAATCAGATTAATTAGCTTATTCTTCTGTCATCGAATATTCTATATATTACACATGTTGTGATCAAAACTTCAAAGTTAATTATAAACTCAGAAATCAGAACACACACGACGTCCCATTGTTTGGGTTATTTATAGAATATTTAGAGATTCAATGGACACGTCGTCAAGTGAGTTGTAAATTAAATCATAATAAGAATCTGATCAGCATGCACAATAATATCGTTGTTTAGATATATGACGTTTGGCTATTGGTTAAAAGTTTTGACTGCTCTTGAGTCAAAATGTCCAAGTTCTCATAATACATATACATGCATGCTCTCTTCTCTTGCATGCATAATATTATTAAATATAGTAATAATCATTATTATTTTCTTTTTGTTCTTATCTCCGTTGCATGCATGGTTGTCATAGCCTTGTTAACTTAAACTTCTTTTTTTTTCTTTCCTTTTTTGTTTATGGTCATCAGTCATCACTTCACATTTTGAAGTTAATTAGTACTCCGGAATGGAAACATTCAACCAATGATGTAATTAAGTTGATAAATATCAACTTCAGTTTTTGGGACAAAATGAAATTATAAAAAGTCATTCATTACAACTTAATTAAATTATATTATATATATGGTGCATATGCATATATTGTCATCATTATGATTTATGAATATTGAAAGTATTCTTGACACATATCACTGTAATTTGTTGAAAAAAAAAAAAAAAAATATCACTGTAATTTGCCTGCCCGTTATATTTTACATTTCAAAATTGTAAAAATATATCTTTGGAAATAAGTTAATTATGGGCTTTTTTATTTGCCAGAGAGAAGTATATATGATAGCTAGGCGTGAGTAATTAAAAATTTTATTTTAGATTTTTCAAAATATAAAAAAAATTAAAAATAAAGAATTGTATAATTTTAATTTGGCAAAAGACCCTTTCATGCCCCTAACATTTGGGGTCAGTTTCAGTTATACCCCTAACGTTTGTTTTGTGTCAATTATGTCCCCAATGTGAAACGTTGGTGTCAATTATATCCTAACCTCAATTTTTGGGGCCAAAGTCCTATTTTGGTCCCTCAAGTTTGCTCAAAGTTCCGTTTTGATTCCTCATCACGCCTCCGACGAGATACACGATGGCTCCGACGACTATGAAAACTCCTAATGCAAGATTTTTTGACCTCCTGTGTTCAATGACGGCCTTCATTTTGCAAACAAATTACTAGAAATATGATTTTCAACGATTGTGTTATTATTCGGCGGCTTGTCAGTCATTTTTTTTCACAAAATGGAGGCTTTCATTGAACTCAAAAGGTTAAAAAATCTTGGATTAAGAGTTTTCATAGTTTTCGGGGCCGCCGTCTATCTCGCCAGGAAGTTCACCAGAGACTTGAGGGTCCAAAATAAAACTTTGAGCAAACTTTAGGGACCAAAATAAGACTTTGGCCCAAAAAAATTGAAGTTAGGGGATAATTGACACCAACGTTTCACATTGGGAGCATAACTGACACAAAACAAACGTAAGGGGCTTAACTGAAACTGACCCCAAACGTTAGGGACACGAAAGAATCTTTTGCCTTTTAATTTTATTATGTTTCAAAAATTATATAAAAATACTTCTCTAATAACACTCGCTAATCACTGTAGTTATTTTCTTTATTATTATATTTTAATATGTTGTTCTCTAAAGTGTTTTTTTGGGGAAAAACTTATGGGTGTCCACCCGCCTATATGTTTAAAAATTAATCTCATTCAAATCAGATAAAATCATAGAATTATATTAAAGCAACAAAGTCAGGCTCTAAGAGGTTGTTTATTGTTTATTGAATGACTCTATAGTCATGTATAATAATGATGTGAAATAATAAATTAAATTAGATTAAATAATCATTAATTACAACTAGTTTAACTAAAAATAATTTTAAAAAAAGTATTTCACGTAGATGATTTTCTTTCACTTTATTAATTATACTGTGACTTTTTTGCTCCTTCTCATATGCTGTTTTAAGTCACTACCCCTATTCATTAATCCTTCTATATATGCATAATTGCATATTATAAGATAAACAGTTGTTTAAGGAATCCAAATAATTATAATAGCATTATAAGTTCGCACGTAGGTTTAATTGAACGTTTTAAATAAATTATTTTTTCAAAGAAAAAAAATTAAGTGTTTCATATATAAATTGGTGGATTAGACATGAGCTCATCAATGTCATTTTCATAACGGATTGTTCTATATATATCCACGAGTGGTTAAAGCGCAAGTGGCCACGCCATGCTGGGCATGCGCTAAAAAACATGAAATCAAATTAATAAATATTTCTAATATTAATATATTTAAGAAAAAAGTTAAAGTAAAGTGGATGACAGATTAGTAGATTAATTATAAATTATAAGTTCTTATTATTATTATTTTTTAAAATATTTTTATTAATTTTGGTTTTTAGTTCCTAAGTTAAAATAATTAATAATAATAATGGTGATGACAAAAACAACAACCATAATAATAAATTTAAGCTTCTTGCTGCACAGATTCCTTTTATATGCTACCTTAACTAATTAGAACTCCGTGAACTAATTTTTTAATCTCTTTTTTTTTTCTCTTATATTTAGTTCATTGAATCATGAGCTAAGTACATGAGGGGTATAGCCTAGCTATTTCTCTCATTTTAATTACGCCATATACATATTAGTTGTCAATAAATTAATTTAATCCACAGAACGACGTCATTTACAATTAGAATAAACAGGTTTACAACTTTCAGTTATAGCTAATCACAGACGTGATCCAAATATTCACGTTTTATTTTTTTATATTTTATTAATTTTTTCATGATACCAAATATATATTCTAAAAATTAATTAACAAAGTAATTCAAATTCACAATCTGACCTATGATATCGGCTGTAAGTGCTTTCAATCTTTCTAAAAATTCCCAGAATCATAAAAAGGTATCAGTAAAATCCAGCAACTAAACACGAAACTGTAAAATTGAATTAAATCAAAGAGATTAAATTAACACGAATATATCATGAACAAGACAAAAAGGAAATAGCTGTCAGCACAACATATGCATGACAATGACCGATGAAATTTAGATTAACCGTATCTAATGCAACTAAATCAAACTCACGCACACACACAAACACATTTCCATATTGATTAGTTATAGAAAATATCCACTTTCAATAATTAACCTATACTTTATTTCATGACATATACATATATAGTTGATACTTGATACTTGTTTCATGCAAAACTTGCTAAGTGCCGTTTATAAATCACAAAATTAAAAGTGTGTTTGTATGCTTTACATCCTCAATGTTTAATTACCTTAATTATATTAATCCATCTATTTGGTCTAGTAGAAATAATTAGTTTCTCATGATATTAATGTCTAGTGATATTTCAAATAAATTAAAATTGTCTCCAATAGACTGATAGAGAGGATACTCGTAAAAAATAATATATATATATATATATATATTAAGTTACCTATAATTACAAGCCTATTATTTCGAACAAGATTATATTATCTCTCATGAAAAAATACTTGTAAAGGAAAAAAAAATAGTCCACCTACAACAAGTCTATTCATTAAAAAAAAAACAAGTCTACAACTTTTCACTTGCACTGCTAATTAACTAATTAATCATAGAATAAGTGGCATTAGCAGCTAGCTAGCCATGCATCACAGATAGATAATCCCTTTTTAAAATTGATTTCAAAAAGTAAATTACTATTATTAAATTAAACCAAAAAGGAGAAGTCAAATTGATATATATTTATATATATGCTTTGGGGCTTGGCCCCTCACATTTCCTTTTCAGGAGTACTAAACTTGGCTCCAGCTATCATTTTTGTATGTTTGCAGTGTAAAGGCTTCAAAAAATAAAAATAAAAAAGAGAAATTAAGAGGTGAAGATAGATCATGTATATAGAGAGATGCAGATAGAGACATCTCACTTCCCACTACTATATTGTCTATAAATATACCACCAATTAATAATTATATTTGTGACAATTGAAATGGACATTCACATTGATTCACCTCAAGGATATCCATGATGTAATTATTTTTAAAAAATTCATCTAATTAATTAAATTCAGTTATATATATATATTCATCACCCAAATATCCTCTACTTTCAATTGTTGGATTTTCCTCTAATTTGACAATGAATCATGCTGTGTATAATTGTACTACACAAAAGTACTTTTGGATTTGCATATGATCCTTCATCATGCACCCACAAGATTCTCCTCCTTTTTTATATACAGCACAAGTGTTTAATGTGGATCCACGATAAACAAATAAATAAATAAATTATATAATAACTAGTTAACTCAAATCCTCCCTCTCTCTCAATCAACATTTTAATTAGAGGTGGAGATTAATTTTTATCGATGAAACTTCTTAAATAAATTAAGTTTAGAATCACATCATATTTGATAATAATTTTCATATATTATTATTTGAAAATGACAAAATTAATCATGATCGAGTACATATCTTTAAAATATTAAATTTAATATAATTTTTTCTTGAGAACTAAACTGAGGAATTTATCAATTTTTTGAGAACTAAGTATTTAATTATTTTAATCTAAACGCATTTACTATTTTAAGAACATTATTAATTATCATATTAATTTGTGTGGGATCATCCAAAAAATTGTCACCCCTAACCAAAACCAAATTGCGATCTGCTTATGTAATACAAACAGCATCAGGTAATGGAAACAGCCATGAAAACCAAGTGTGTTTGAATGCAGATATGTATAAAAGGTGTAGGGTAACCCCACCCGTTCATTCCCACTTGCAAAATTAATATGATAGGATCTCTCTAGCTACTGTTAATTAAAATATTTTCAAAATTCGTGTACCCTAAATTTAATTTGAGAAGATATCTAATAATTAAAAACAGAAACTTTAAATATTAAATATTCTTTTTAGAGTTTTTATATGCATGAAAGGGACTAGCTAGTAGAGTACAGTAGCTATGGCTAGTTGTGAGAGTCAAACATACCTTGGGTTTGGTCATGATTCATCATAAATCTGGAAGATTCATAATTGAATGAACAAAAAAAAGATGTGGGGTTTGTCAAGGTAGTATCAATACCAGTATTCCTCACCACTTGCTAACTTCTTCAGTTCTTCATCAGATTCAAATAAATCAATTTAAAACATTGACCAGATGCAAAGCAAAATCAACCAATTTTGACTGGAATATGGAATCACCAGCTAGTATTTTTAATTTTTTTTGTCTTTCAAATCAAAAGAATCCATAATAACAACACAAAATTATTACTTAATTTTTTAAAGATATAATTATAATTAATTAATATTCTTATTTAAAATGTTGATCAAAGTTTAATGACAAATCTGATATAATTTTAAATTTTATTTGAATTAAAAAAATTCAAGTTTTAAAGTTATATTTGTTGTTAAANTAAAAGAAACTGCAACAACCAATAGGACAACTAAAAATATTAGGAAAAAGGTTCTGAATTTTGATATCTTGGTCATTGGGACGGAGTTGCCAAAGATTCCCCGTGTCATGTAGAAGACGATCGACATCCTTCTTCAGGGTCTCATACTGATACGGGACCTCCATCAGCTTGCCGTTGCTGAAGAGTCTCTTTGGGCAAACAAAAATTGTAGCTCCAACACCTCTGGACTTCATGTTTTCCAAACAGGTTCGCCATCCTCTGAAGATAGAGTGGAAGATGGAATTGGAGCTGTTTTCGACGAGGCAGAAAAGGACTTCACCGCTGTACTCGGAGATTGTAAAAACACAGAAGATGTTCCTATTTATCCTTTTGTTTCTTCCCCACGCTAGGAAGATGGCATTGGAGGAATATTGGAGGCGGGTGTTGCTCCCCTGATAGTGGCGTATTAGGTTATTGCGCTCTTCCTGAGTGTCTTTCATCTTCGGATCTTCAGTGTCCTTCCAAATTTGCAAAATGCGTTGGATACAAGGTTCTATCTTCCTGAACTTGACTTCATTCCTATGAAAGTAAATGGCCCAGCACATCTTGAGGATGTCGCAGAACTGATCTTCCTGAAGGAGGTTATTTTGTGTACCCGCAAAACAAAAGGAAATCCAACCAGTTAAGGAGTTAGTGTGCACTGAGCTGCTTTTGATACCAAGAGCGGAGGAAAACCAAGCAGCTTGTGTCAGAGGGCAGTGGAGGAATAGATGATCCAAGTCCTCATCTTGATCACAGCCAAAAGGGCAGCCACCATCGATATTGTAGTGTCTCCGGAGAAGGTTGGCCCCCAAAGGGAGGGCGTTTTGAATACATTTCCATCCAAAAAGAGCAATCTTGGGGTTGATGCGGAGCTTCCAGAATCTCTTCCAGTCTAAATTCCCAGGGGGAAAGGGGCGTTGGATGTCAAAAGGCAGGCTCTCTTGACAGAGTAAACTCCAGTAGGGTCATTTTTCCAGGTAAGTCTATCTTGTTGCCCGGTGTGAGAGGTTGCCATGGTCAAGATGTCGTAGGCTTTGGGTTCTTCATAGACTTCCCGGACTTTGTGAGGTATCCAATTACCACTGTTATCCATAATATCCCGAAGAGTGACCATATTTAGAGGTTGATGGTTTGGTTGAATCCAGAATCTGCTGTTGATCTTAATAGTTCTTCCGTCTCCAACCCTCCATTGGCAGTCATTGGTGATTTCATTGATCTTGTGACAAATAGAACGAGCAAATGGAGAAGCTTGTGCGTTTCCTTGGAATTGCAGGGAGTCCTCATTCTTACAATATTTAGCAAAGAAGACCTTAGACAGGATGGAATCTCTCTCTTGGATAATTCTCCAGGCTTGTTTTCCGATCAGGGCCTGGTTGAAAACCTTAAATTTCTGGATCCCAAGTCCCCCTTGTTCTTTAGGGCGGCAGATGAAATCCCAGGATTTCATGTGAGGGGATTTGCCATGGTTGTAACTACCCCAGAAGAACGATGAGAGCACAACATCAAATTTTTTAGCTTCTTTGTCAGTAAGGCTAAAGTACGAGAGGTGGTAAATGGGGAGAGCAGAGAGAACGCTCTTGATGAGTGTAAGCCTACCCGCTTGGGATAGGAATCTAGCTTTCCAACTGCCGAGCTTGAGCTGGAGCTTATCATAAATGTCATCAAAGATTCTTCGGCTCCTGGCTTCCTCATCTACATAACTGCCCAGATACTTGTTGAACTTGTCCACAACTTTAAATTGACATATTTGTTTCATCATTTTCTTGAAACAGTTGGGGGTGTTAGGACTGAAGCTGATTTCTGACTTGGTGGGGTTGACTTGAAGTCCCGAGTAAAGGCCAAAATCAGCACAGATATCCTTGAAGGCTTTATTGGATTCAAGGTCATCTTTAAAGAAAACTAGAAGGTCATCCGCATATATGAGGTGATTGATGGGGGGCGCTTTCCGTGAGACTTTGATGCCTTTGAGCCTTCCATCTCCCTGAGCATTAATAAGTAGACCAGAAAGGACGTTCATACAGAGAATAAACAGGTATGGGGAGATGAGGTCGCCTTGTCTAAGTCCTGCCCTGTGTTTGAAAGACTCAGATAAATTCCCATTGATTTGAACCCTACAGGACGTCGTTGTGACGCACTGCATGATGAGCCTTATCCACTGGGGGGGGGGGGAATTCATATGCTCAAGGACTTTCTGAACAAAATTCCAGGAGATTTTATCGTAGGCCTTGAGCAGGTCAATCTTGACAGCAACCCACATGCTTTTGCCTTTCCGACATTTCCTGATGTAACGAAGAACCTTGTGGGCAACTAGAATATTGTCAGTGATGGCTCTACCTTTGGCAAACGCTCCCTGAAAAGGGGTGATTATTTCTTGGATGATATCCCTAAGTCTATTAGTCAGAGTTTTAGAGATAACTTTGTACACCACATTGCATAGACTAATGGGCCTATAATCCTTACAGGAAGTCTGCGAATCACCCTTCGGGATAAGGACAACAATGGTTTGGTTGAGTTCTTTGAGGAGATGCCCACTATTAAGGAATGAGGAGACCATGTTGATTAAATCCTCTCCGATAATGGGCCAGTAAGTTTGGTAGAAAATGGCCGGGATTCCATCGGGGCCCGGAGCCTTGTGACCATCCAATTGAAAAAGGGTCGATTCGATCTCGAACTTCGTGAAAGGTATGTTGAGTTGGTTGATATGGCAATCTTGAAGGCCCTGAACATTAGCTTTCATGATAAAGGAAGTTAGGTCGTCACCATTTGAAGGCCAGTAAGTTAGGTCGTCACCATTGAAAAAGGGTCGATTCGATCTCGAACTTCGTGAAAGGTTTGTTGAGTTGGTTGATATGGCAATCTTGAAGGCCCTGGACATTAGGAATTTTTTTAAAAGTCATACAATCTCCAAATGTGATTAATTAATGCATCTATATATGTACATGGGAGGAATAGTGATATGGTTATTTAAGGGAATGAAACAGCGAAGAGTGATAGCGAGTGTGAGAGAATTTGTATTCTATGGGCCAAAACAAAAAACCAGAACTGGATTTAAGATTGTGGGAAAACAAAAACCACTCAAACACTGAAATCAGGGGTCAATATGCCAGTTTTAATGCAATTTGATCATTACAATAATATATATTAAAACCCCTTTTTTAAAAATTAAATGATAACAAATAAAAGGGGAAAAATCTTTGATTTAAAAAGAGTTGATGAGGATATATATAAACCATTTTTAGCACCTCTCCCCCAATCAAAATTTGGACTCATATGATTAACATTAATTAATAATGTATGGATGAATGACATTTGGCATTAATTAAATACAATAATAGAATTAATGTAGTCAATGTTGCGCCTCATCTCTCTTGTCTTTATAGATACACATGGATATAATAATATGTATATTCTTTAATTGATAGCAATGAATGAGACAATATGAGATAGGAAGGATGGGATGGGATGGGGATGAAGAGAGAAAAAAAGGAAAAAAGAGGAATTGAAGGAAATCATATTGTATAATATTGGTGCCCCCACATTGTTATAATTTTGTCACACTGTTTTGCAACTTTCTTGGGTGTAAACCACTCTTTCAAAACAAGCCCACCTTTTTTCTCTGTGTACCAGAGTGAGTGAGAGAGAGAGACCCATTCGTTTAATTTGTTTATTTTATTTTTAATTACTCTCACTTGTCATCAAATCAAATTGGGGCAAGCTTTTATTAAATCTTGATTAGGTCAATCTTAATTAATGTTGATTGTTTATGCATTTCTTCAGTGTGGACTGTGGAGAATCAGATCCGGAAGAAAAGAATCAAATAACATATTAATTACTTTAAATAGCAAATCAGTAAGTTGATATTTAATTTGAGATAATTTTTTAGTTTAGTCCTCAAATTATAATTATACATTTAATCCTTTAATTTTTTTTCTTTTGTTAAACATATTAAGCATAACTTTGATATGATTCTAAGTTTTATTTACATAAAAAAAATC
>QANZ01045189.1:0-18571 GCA_003254925.1 Chamaecrista fasciculata | reverse complement strand
GGACCTATTTGAATTTTGAATGAAATTTTTTTTTTATTATTAATGCTGATGTGGCACGCACAGTTGGCTTTTTTTTTAGTTTTCCAACTGCTGACGTGGCACTTAACGTGCCACGTCAGCAGTTAACGGCTTCAGGGACCAATTTGACTAACGTTAGTAAAATTCGGGGACCTATTTGTCAATTTCCATAAATCAGGGACCAATCTGTCAGCGACCCAATAATTCGGGGACCAGTTTGGGAGTTTACTCGTTCATTGTCTTATACTATTTTTTATGATAAAGCTTTTGAGTTCTTAACGTCCTCAAGTCACGATGTTAGGGATCGCAGGGTTCAGGATGTTAGGCCAGATCCCACCTAATGTCATGATTGTTGGATGTTAGTCTTTTGTAAACTCCTTCACCGTTTTTTATATATAAAAAAAATATGTTAATTGGAGATATCAAATGTAATTTCATATTATTGAAAAGCCTATTTGACGTACCTTTTTTCTTTTAATGCTGCGTCAAAAAGAAAAAAGAAATATTTCTCTCACGTCTTTACATTCTAAATTAGACTTTAAATACTTGGAAAGCGAGTGTGAGCAATTTATGCATTCAAATAATCTCAATATTTTAAATTTTAAATGCTTGGAAAATGAGGGTCAGACTCAGATAAATACTTGTTCCGAAAATGTATCTATCCATCTCTTTTTATTGATGAAACATGATTCATTTTATAATCAGAAAAACGTGAAAGAAAATTGGTACATATGATCTTGTTCGAGCAATATTTATTAGTTCAAAAGTGTGTATTCAAATAACTGCCAGGACTATGTAATACACAAATATAAAAAACTTACACAAGTTTATCAAGTTATTCGTGATAATGATCATTTTATTCTATTTTCTTCATATGACAACAATTCCATGTCAAATTTAAGCAAATTTTCTCTTAGAATTTCTGAGAATAAAGCAACGACTATCACATTGTCGCTATTTGTGTCGTTGGTTCAGAGAAAAAGAAGAGAATCTAAAAGAGTACAATAAATTTGAACAATTTTTTGCATGACATGTGAATGCCAATGGGGTTGATGACAATTTTGCACAGCTAAGTGCAATGAAGTATGAAACTGATACTGTAATAAATGAATAAGAGCTAAATATCTGGTATCAAAGTGTAATTTTGAATAATAAGATTGATCCAATCGTGAATTAAATAATTAATATAAATGTTTGAGATTCGTTTGGCAAATAATGGTATAGTCATGTTAAGGCAAGGCAAAAAGCGTACTAGTTTGACCTTCAACTGCTGAGAGACAATGTGATATCAAATGCTCAAATTTGATTCACTGCCCTCGTTTTTCTCTCACTTTACTTCCTCATTCAATCGCGAATTTGGGTTTTCTTTTCTTTTCTTCCCATTTCGCTATTTTCGTCTTCCCCTTCTGAATAAACAAACTCCTTGATGGCGGAAATTCGTGTTGCGATGTTAGTAGGAAGAAGACAATAGTAGAAAGTGGGTGAATCGAGAAGGATCGAATGGCGTGGAGGAATGCGTGTGAGGACGTGGCTCATTCGAAGCCTCTGTTCTTGACGATCTACACCACTGTGGTCGTCGGCGTCGTCGTTTCGTCCTTGTATGTCTTCTCCGCCATATACTCGAGCAAGCCTTCTGTTGATACTTCTACTTGGCTCTCTTCTTCTTCCTCTCTCGCTTCGGCTTCAGGTACGTTTTTTTTTTCCTGATCCGCTGCTTTTTGTCTTTTCGCTATACAGCTGGTTTGTTTGCCTTTTCTTGTTATGTTTCGTGTGTTTGGTAGTGTTAATTCGTAGACTACAGCTTTCTACTCTGTAACATGACTTGGGGAATGTAGATAGATCTTATAGGGGAATGCAGTTCTGTGCTAATGAGAGTCTGATTGAGTTTTAGTGGTGAGAAAACTTGTCATGTATTAGTTTATTTGTGGGTTAGATAATGATATAACAGAATTTGTCCTTTACTGAAATGTCAGTGTGGCTGGTCCTTAGCGAAACATGAAATGCTATTGCTTTAGTTTGCTCCTAAACTATTAAGTGGAAGATGGGAACTTGAAGTGCAGTTGATTGTGTACTTGTTTCTGTTAGAGAAGGAAAGCTCAGACAGTTAGACAGTTTTTCGGATTTTTTTTGGGGATGTTGACATAAACATCATCAACAGTCTAAAGACAGAAGAAGAGTAAGATAGATAGACAAAGATATGATCTGTTAAGCAGTGATACTACAAAATGGAGAGGTATTAGTATAAGATTTTGTCATGTACTTTGTTGGTATTAGTATTGGTGTCCTTACTTCTTAGAAAAGCAGTCATACTGTGTGGTTGCTGGAATGAGATTGCTTCAGTTTTATTGACAGCACACTTCACTATTGCTATTTGTACGTTCTCTCTTTGAAAATGATTTGTTCCCCTTTTGATTTTATGTGTGAGAAATTTTATTCAGCACACCTGCTTACATGTCAGTAGGGGCATTCTTGACATAGTTTTTGTTTTTTATTTACCTTCCTTTGTTTTGAGTCATCAAGCCTTGACCCTCTTCACTGTGGTGTGGTTTTGAACTTTGATGAAAATGCTTTTTTAGATGAGCATCCTCGTCTTACAGATCAAACATTCATTTTTTCTCGGTCAAACATAACACATGCTGTTCCAACTCCGGTCCCAGGGTCACCAAATAAGGGGATAAGTGCTATTTGGGAAGTTCCACCAAAGAATAAAAAGATGCCACCTTTGAAGGATTTCCGACTAACCAAAGAATTGGTACAGCAAAGAGTGCAAGATAATATTATAATAGTGACCTTTGGCAACTATGCGTTCATGGATTTTATTCTGACTTGGGTTAAACACTTGACAGATCTGGGAATTTCTAATCTTCTTGTTGGTGAGCAACCTTGTTTAATCCTACTATCTTGCCATATCATGTATTTTTTTTATTAAATCATGTATTTATTATAGATATATATTTTTAATCTCACCCAGCTCGACTAGCATAACTTGTTGATTGGACTTTGTAAAATGTGTTTGAAATGGCCATTTCAGGTGCAATGGACACCAAATTATTGGAGGCATTGTACTGGAAAGGGGTACCAGTTTTTGACATGGGCAGTCACATGAGCACAGTAGATGTTGGCTGGGGATCTCCAACGTTTCATAAAATGGGGAGAGAAAAAGTTCTTCTAATTGACTCAGTCTTGCCTTATGGTTTCGAGCTGTTAATGTGTGATACTGACATGGTTTGGTTAAAGGTGCTATTTTCCACTTCTATATATATATATATATTCTGTTAAGTTAAGTTGTTTCAATTATAATGTCAATTAATATGATCTCCTAGTATTTTGATGAATGACTCAGGAGCAGCAGAATTCATCTTGACTAGAATCTTTCATTTTTGTTTTCTCTGTCATGTATGTAATATTGTCAATATCATAGATTTTGTTTAATTTCTTTCCCATCTTGTTTTTTTTTTCTTCTCCTGTTGAATTTTCCATCTTGCAACAGCATCCGTTTGATTCACAAATGCTGTATTATTATTATTGTTATTTTTTTAATCTTTCTGTCTCATAATTATGATTTTTTATCTATTGTTTTCATAACGTGTAATTATCTTTCATGCTCATCTCGTATTATATCTCTAGCTTATCATGTGATCCTTTCGGGATATATGCCATTCCTAATAAACATATTAATAGTTTAATACATATGATCATGGAACAGAACCCTCTTCCTTATCTTGCTCGATACCCAGAGGCAGATGTTTTAACTTCAAGTGATCAAGTTATACCGACTGTTGTTGATGATAGTCTGGAAAATTGGCAAGAAGGTGAAAATTACACAATTAGCAGAATTTAATGTTATCATTTCCACTGTGATTATATTGGTTGTCATCCTCTTATTTTCTTTATATGCCATACTTATGAATTTTATAGAAATTTAACTTACCCTTAGAAAATCAAATGACGTATATGGACAGTTATAGAATTAGCTTTTATGTTATTCAATACAGACTTAGTGTTTTGCCATCACAATAAATTGCCTTGTCGTCCTTTTGGCATGGCCCTATTTTAAGAAGAATGGTATTATGGTAACAAAAACAACAAAATGGAAAGAAAGAAAGCGAAGTGCCTTTATAACATACAACCTTAAATCACACTGTTGAGCTTTAAGTTCTATTCTCTGTGATTACTTGGAAACAAAATTTGTCATACTGACAGACACATTTGCAATTTCAATAACCAGTTTGTTAATCTTACTAATTCACTGATTTTCTTCATCTCTCATTTTATTTTCCATATTATGAAACTTGCTTAATTGTTTTCTGATGGACCATATACCTACTGATGATATTGTTCTATTGCCTTCAATAGTTAGTGGTGCCTACAATATAGGAATCTTCCACTGGAGACCTACCAAGTCTGCAAAAAAGTTGGCAAAGGAATGGAAAGAAATGCTTTTAGCTGATGATAAGATATGGGATCAAAATGGGTTTAATGAAATTGTGCGTAAACAGTTAGGACCTTCTGTTAATGAGGACAGTGGACTGGTTTATGCATATGATGGGAATCTGAAGCTGGGAATTTTGCCTGCAAGTATATTTTGTAGTGGGCATACATATTTTGTCCAGGTAGGACTTATTTCATGGTTTCTAAACAATCTTACTTCCTAGTTTTTCTGTTTTTTAGTTACTATAATTTTGGTTTCTTTTTAAGCAATTGACTGTTGTGAGGAATCTCAATTCAACCCTTGCGGGAAATAAAACTGTCTTCAAGTTTTCCCTATGAATATAATTGTTACTTTAATTTCAGGCTATGTATCAGCAACTCAGATTGGAGCCATATGCAGTGCACACAACATTTCAATATGGAGGCACTGAAGGAAAGCGTCATCGGTTGCGGGAAGCCATGGTCTTCCATGATCCACCTGAATACTATAATCCACCAGGTAATTTTATGTTATTTCTTCCTCAATTTAGGTGTCCATACCCATTCACTTTTCCCTTCATAAATGTACAAATACACACATTTCACCTGAATACTAGTGTCACACTGTGATACTGAAGACTGAAAGTTCACACTGCAATGTGCAAATGCATTAATTTCAGTATATCCTCATGATTGATTTGTCTTTTCCTTTGCCTGATAGTACAACGGCCTGACTTAGTAAATGAACTTTTGCAGGGGGTTTCTTGTCATTTAAGCCATCAATTCCAAAGAGCTTGTTGCTAATTGGGAAGAATGATATTGAATCACATTTTTCTCTTGTTAATTATCAAGTATGCATGTATCGACCTAGTCCTTTTTACTTCTGCACTTGAACGGAAATTACAACTTTTTATGTTGTAATTTATATTGTGCATGAATTTTCCAGATAAAACAGATAAGGACAGCACTTGCTATTGCTTCCCTTCTGAACAGAATACTGGTGAGAATTATTTGCTGGGAAAAACATGATAATTTCATTACTTATTAATTTGCAAATTGTCTCATCATCAATGCTTTAAATTGTCACTGTTAGTAACGACTGTTGGTTACCATTTCTTTGTAGTTCTTGAAATGATTAACCTTGAACAATTATGTTAAGGGTGATTTTTTTAAAAAAAATTTTTGGCTCAGTACTACGCAGACAAGATTGACAAAGTAGTAACTTTCTAAATATTGTGAATTTGGAATACAGAACTGACAAGTTACTTTATATTACTTTGCACTTCTGCATTGCAATGCATCATTTGCTTGATATAAAGCAAAAGGATGTTAATTGTGACAGAGGAGAGGAGAATAGATTGTATCCTTCTACAACTAAATCTCCATTGCTAATCTTGTTGAAATGGATGGAATCAATTTTTACTAACCTAGAGTTTCTTGTTTTGCTGTGCAGAGATAAATTTTATCCCTAATTATTTTTTTCACATCTGAGGCCTTATCAAATTTAATTAGAAGGCCTGCTATCATTTGTAATAGATTGATCTTGGCATTTTCTCCCCTCCCCCTCCTTTTCCCCTGGTCCTTTATTTCCTTTTAATAATTAGTTTGTTATTTAAAGCCTCCAAAAAGTTCTAATTGATGTATAATAAGAATGTCAGAAATTCACTTCTTGGTAGCTAAAGTTATTGGCAGTCCTACAATTTATAACATACTCAAATATGACCCTTGATGATTTAACACATTGCCAAGTTTGGTGTACTTGTTTTTATGCTCAGTTTTGGTTGCATTTTAAACCTGTGCCAAGTGGAATTGGCTGTTTTGGTGGTGTTGATTAAGTTTGAATTTTTTGAGTTATAATTTGATCTTAAACAAGTTCTTCTTGTATGTTTAGGTCTTGCCTCCACTATGGTGCAGGGTGGATAGGCTATGGTTTCCTCATCCTGGTGTTTTGGAGGGTTCTATGACTAGACAACCTTTTCTTTGTCCGGTGGACCACGTATTTGAGGTATTTCAGTATATCTAGACGATTCCTTATGGTTCTTCACTTCTTATTCTTTAGTACATGTGGAGAATTATATGACAGTCATAAGCATTAATTTTGGTTGTTAGTACATGTGGATAAGGCATTGATCACAAGAGTACTTGCTTCATCTGTGAAAAAATTGGATCCAAGGAACTATGTTCTTAGTAGGTCCTTCAACTGACTGTCTCCTCGTTAAAAAAATTCAACATGCTTCATAGCCAAAAGAAGAGGAAATTTATAGTGTTGATCTCACTGAGAAGGCTAATTAGGGTCAATAAGAGACATGAAGTCCATTTATTTGCAAACCAAAGGTGTTTGTCATAATTTTAGCTGTAGTACTAACAAACCTTAGAAAGTACAACAGTATTATGTTTTAGTTGTGCAGAAAAAGTGTGTTATTTCTGGTCTGTGGTAGACAAAGCACAAGTTTCTTATATAATCACCTAAATGCAACATTCAAAAGCATTGGTATTTCAAGGAATCGTTGTAGATTTTTTGTTTAAGATGATCTCTTACCCATCTTTTCATTCTCTTCATCTCCCCCTTGTTTGCATAGCTAAAGCATTGTCTCATCCATTGTCTTGCACTGTTTGGAATTGTGATTTATGCAGGTGAATGTCATGTTGCAAGCACTCCCAGAGGAAGAGTTTGGCCCGGGCATAGGTATTAGAGAGTACTCAATTCTTGATAATCCCTCCATGCCCTCAGAGGTAAATGAATCTAACTCAATCACTTCTAGCTCTAACTATTAAATCCTTTTTTCTTGATTTATGTTACTCAACTCAAACTTGTTTGCTGATTATTGAGGTCAGGTGAAAAATTCTTGGCTTGATGTTCATCTCTGCAAAGAAGGAACCCAAGATTGTGATGCATCAAACGTTACCACTGCTGGTGGAGTACTTAGACTTCCAAAGCATAGCAATGAGGAAACGGTATTCCAAATTTTGTTTAAGCTTAATACCACCAACTTATTTCTGCTTAAACTTTTCTTAAACAAACCCCCAAAGCATAGCCAGGTAGAGAGCAATTTTGATACTCTTAAGATACCAAGTTTAATCTAAATAGCTGGTTAGGAAGCTCACAGAAAATCAGGAAACTAGATAGAAAGCAATTTTGTTTAGTCTTTTTGTTGAGTAATGGTAATTTGAAGGCCTACGTTTAATAACACCAACCCCCAAACTCACCAGGAGGGGAAGGTATAGAGAACTCCAAACCTTCTGTTGCTTATGCTCTGTATGCTTCTTTTTGAACATGGTTATGTGGTTGTTTCTACCTCTGGATTTGCAGATCAAGAAAGTATTTTCACAATTCAAGGATGTGAAAGTCATCCAGTTCTCTTCCATGCAAGATGCTTTCACTAGTTTTACTGATAAGGCGAGCCTAGTTTTCTTGTTCTGTAATGTCCTTTTGAGTTTTGCATCCTAAAGACCTATAACATGTCAATTTATGGTGCCATTGGAACTTGAATTTTCAGGAAAGAGAAGCGAAATTCAGAAAGCGTGTCAAGCGTTATGTGGGTATATGGTGCTGTGTGCTGGATCACACTCCTGGTCACATATATTATGACATGTACTGGGACGAAAAACCTGGCTGGAAACCAATCCCTCCTCAAAATGTTGAGGATGATCGTCCACCTTGGTAAGATCTTCGGGTTTATGCTTGTTAAAATGCTATGATGGACAAGGAAACAGAGAATGAAACCTGAAGATGGCGGTTTAGCTTCCAACTTGTTTTCAAAGACCAAGGGAATGTATACATCCAGAAGTGAAGACTTAATATCCATACATTGACAAAGCGGTTCTTGTGTAACAATAGTAAAAATTTTGACATTTTTGTATCAAGTTATAAGTTATGCAAAATCCAAACCAGAGGAATGGAACCCTTTTTTAATTTTCTTTCTGAGGAGGGGAGCTAAGAGGATGTGCCGTATGGCTTACGTCCTATGTTCTAGTATTAATTGTCATTTAACTTACATTTTTTCGGGGTAATAAATTGCTTTTCACGGAAGTGATGTTATCATTCTCTGTTAGCAAAATGTTCTTTACATTATCCGTTTGAAGTTAACTACTGTACTTTGAAAAGGCTTCTGCACTGTAATTTGTTATTTCAATAAAAAACATGCTAGTGTTTTATTGTCGGCATACGTTGGTTGGTGAAACGAGGAAGCCCAGATAGTCTACGCAAAACAATCCGTAAATTTCATACCAATTTCTTCAATTACATAATTATTTTTTTTCTTAATACTCGATAATTGAGTTATTTTAAAGGGATATCCTCGAATATGCTATTTTCACTAAAGAAATTTAACACCATATATACAAGTATATAGCCATAATATGTAGCCTAGTTGAATTTTCTGACAACTGAGCAGTTGGCAACTGTTGCAAAATCGCATTTCGAGCTAGGTTTGCAATTGCATA
Source organism: Chamaecrista fasciculata (assembly GCA_003254925.1). Classification (NCBI taxonomy): domain Eukaryota; kingdom Viridiplantae; phylum Streptophyta; class Magnoliopsida; order Fabales; family Fabaceae; genus Chamaecrista; species Chamaecrista fasciculata. Next base: position 9,700 of record QANZ01045189.1, on the reverse strand, counting down.
TTAAAGGTTTCATCAGGTTCCAAAATGTGGGACACATTAAACCAATATCAAAGTAGCAATTAAGTCAATTGATATCTATCTTGATCAGGGGAAAAATAATAATTATATAGTATCAATCAAACAAAATGGGAGTAAAAGTCAAAATTCGAAATGGTTAAATTTAAACTGCTATCAGAATTAAGTAGCAATAACTCAATTAGGTATCACAATTGCTCCTCTAAAATTTGGACAAATAAATATGAAAACACCACAATATGAACTAAGCAAAGCTCAGATTCTCCCACCAAAGTCATCCCAAAACTGGCGATGAGCAGCAGCACTACATAATTATGTAAAATATACAATCGCACCAACCAACATAAGGTGGAGGACGGGCTCTTCAATGCAAGGGAGAAGAAGACAATGCCTTCAATAAGGCAAAAAGAGACTCATATCAAGGCATTTTGAGGAACGATTGCTCAGACTCCATTAAAAGTTCAAACTGATGCGGCTGCTAAACTGGCAAAATGAGCAACTGCATCAACAGAAAACACTGTCAATTCCAGGTGTAAGGGAGAAGCACTCCTGAATACCAAGAGAAGCAAAAGAAAAAGGACTAACCTGCTCATAACTAAAAAAATCAGTCGTCAAGGTAATAATATGAGCCAGCTGATTTCTGTTCCCTGTCCTTGGTTGAATCCAGTTTGTTGATCCTTGGGCGATAATTAGTTGGATCTCTTCTAAATGTGATATCAAGATGCTGTAACAGCGAGAAAATAACATTATCTATAAACTGTCACACATGCTGAAGCAAAAAACACATAAAAACTACAAGCAATCTACTTTAAATAAGAGAAGGAAAATCTGGTTGAATATAACTACGAGGGCGCATGGGCACTATTTAAGAAGTACAGCAAAGCAAAAATATTGTTAAACTGAGGCTGACAGTTCACAGTTGACCATTTCCAAAATTTCAGTAAGATTACACGAGCAATATGCATGCAAATAGTAGGAGTCCATCATACTTGGCCACAATTGCATTCAAAACCATAAAACCAATCAGCATATTATGGCACTTGTTTATAAAAGAACCAGTCAAAAGTTGAAACTTACTGATAAGAAAAGATTCATCCCAGACAACAAAGACTGTGGTGAATTTGCAGTACAGTCCAATGACGGAGACCCTTCATAAACAATGACTCTATCGGCAAGATAAGTTGCCATGATGAAATCGTGCTCAACCACAAATGCAGTTTTCTTTGCATGGAGGATAAACCTCTTAATGACTTTGGCTGCATGAATACGCTGTTCTGAATCAAGATATGCACTAGGCTCATCAATCAGATAGATGTCTGCTGGCTGTTACCAAAAAAGCAATGTATCAGCAAAATTCAGTGGTAATTAGTTAAAATTACAGACAACATTTAAGGAGACAACAATAAGCCCAACAAAACTTAGTCCAATAGCTCCATATGACTCAGCAAATGATTAGCTCCACATTCATGTTCGCAATAATGGCAAAATGAATCATTCATCTCACATCAATGTCCTAAAAAAAACTATAGAGGTAGCGGAGAACATGAATGGAACAGTAAAAGAGGCTGCCACACTGAATAAGCATAAACAAAATCTGAACAATGTCCCAGGGATGAAGCTTAAAATAGCTACCTTTCCAAGGCACAGACATAATGCAACTCTTTGCAACTCTCCTCCAGAAAGATTCACAACTTCTTGGTCCATTAACTGTTCAATAAGAAGTGGCTTCATAACATCAGAGATAAATTGAGGGTGCGTGTATGCATCGCGTATTTTTTGATGAAGCAAGTGTCTGACAGTTGATTGGAACTTTGGGCTAATTTTCTGAGGCTTGTATGAAACATTAAACTCAGGCATCTCTGAATCAGAGCCACCTTCTATAGTGTCAGGTTTCAGTAAACCAGCCTGCATAATACAGGGGATCAGAAGACAAAGAATAATATAAATACATATATGCATATATATATATATATAATAATAATAATGAAATGAAAAATGAAATACAAAACATCAAGAATTACATGCCGTCCTAATATATGTATATATAAAGGATTATCCAGGCTCAAAAGAAAATAAAAACCATGACAATAAAATCATACCAGCATCCGAATAAATGTTGTCTTTCCAGTCCCATTCTCACCCAGCATCACAATAATTTGAGAATCAGTAAATTCTCCTTCAACTACACGAAGCTTGAAATTTCCTTGAGTTTTGGACATAGTTGGGTATTTGTATCGTGCATAAGTCTGAGCTTCTTCAGCGCTCTCCTGAGGTGTCTCAGCAACCTAGAAAGAGAATGAAAGTAATGTATAAGCATACAAAAATGACGGGCAATGCATGATGCATGAGTAAAATGTTGACATCTACCTTGAAGGTAAGAGAATCATCCCGGAACCTTAGATTTTCTGTTGGAACAAAGCCAGCCAAGAAGATGTTAATTCCTTCTCTGACTGAGAAAGGTAGTGTTACAACTCCATATGCACCAGGTTTTCCATATAGGCAGCAAATAAAGTCTGATAAGTAATCCAAGACACTAAGATCATGCTCTACAACAATCACGTAGCTGTAAAAGGAAAAGTGCAGACAAGTCAACATCTACAAAAAAAAAGCCCATAACGTAACATAGATAATTTATGGACTAGAGAGACAAGAAACCAAGACCTGTTAGGCCTGAGCAAAGATCGAACAACTTGGGCAGCTTTCAGCCTCTGTTTTACGTCAAGATAACTGGAAGGTTCATCAAACATGTATATCTCAGCATTCTGGATGGCAACAACTGCAATGGCAAACCTTTGGAGCTCCCCACCTGAAAGATCACCAACATTACGATCTATAACCTGGTTAAGGTCAAGATCAGCACAAAGTTCCTTCTTCATATCTCTCTCATCTTTCTGGTCCAGCACCTGCCCCACATTCCCTTGTACAGCTTTTGGGATGTGATCAACGTACTGGGGCTTGATAATGGCCTATTTTATTTACACATATAAAAGTACAAAAACTATCAGTTATTGAAAAAAATTGAAAGAAGCAACATTCTGTCTTATCAATACAAAGTTCAAGCAACAGCTTAACAAATGTGTATTTCAAAATATGCAAACATTAATGTTCAGAATGAAAGACTGTAGAACTATTTTAAAATGTCAAACCAGCAGTTTATTTTAGATGCATGCCAGTTCTAGAAATTTATAACACCTATGACTTCTCAAAGATTACTAATGTGCTCAAACACTTCTATTCTAATACATAGACATACAAGGTTCCCATTAATAGCTTAGCGCTGTGGTTAGTGATAAAATAACAAGTATATGCAGTTAAACACTGATTGGTTTTTCATATCTGAAACGCAATGAACTAATTATATGTCAAGATAGTTTATTCATGGAATCAGGTATTAAAACAATTAAAACAAATCAAAATATGATGATGTCTTCAGAAAAATATTTTGTAGAGAATTCCTTTGAGACAAAAAGCATGGGCAACAATTGAAGCATAAATATGATGCTACAAATCACAGTACATAAAATAAAATCAACTAAAGCTGCTGGACAAGAAAATTTTACTTTCCACGGCACTTTCAATTACCAATCAATCTTTGCACTGCTCACGAGTAGCTTCTACACAATACTACTACTAGTATACTACCAATTGGCTCAAATGAGTCACACCACAGTTAAAGGCCAATCTGCCATAAATTAGTGCAGCTTAAGTGAAAAACAGAACATGCTTCAAGTATCTTTACAACATAGATTGGAAATCATCACCTTCAAATCATCCTCCAAGATACGAGTGAAATAGTTTTGCAGTTCAGATCCTCGAAAGTATGTTAAGATTTCTTGCCAATCAGGTGGGTTCTGAAAAGAAAAAAATGGGACAAAATAAGCAAGATTCCCACATCATTATGCAATGAAGTACACTGAATCAGATATAGAAGCAAAAAACCCTCAAGATATAGAAACAGAGTACAGAATGTGGGTAATACACTGAATCGTCCCAAGTTTGGTTTCAATTTGCCAGCCAAAACTTTAAGGGCGGTGGACTTTCCAATTCCATTCGTTCCAACTAAGCCAAGGACTTGCCCAGGCCTCGGTACCGGCAGCCTGCAATAATAAATTTGTCAGATACTAACTAAGGAAAAAAAATACTAACCAATTTTTAGGGAAATGCAATTGAACAACTCACCTATGTAATTTAAAAGTGTTAGGACCATATCGGTGAGTTGTGTCTTTATCCAAGTCCTTTGGCAAGTTGATAATCTGGATGGCTTCAAATGGGCATTTCTGCAGCAGGCAATGATCTTGTCATATAAATTTAACAGCTATAACACCGAAGGTAACAATAATAAAAACTACATCTGTAATACCTTGACACATATACCACACCCAATACACAATTCCTCGGATATGAAAGCAATCTTAGATGCAGGAGTAACTTCGATACACAATCTACCTGCAGACACATAACTGGTCAATATGAACCCCAGAAGAAACACAAATATCGTACTAACATGCAAATTCTCCGCTTCAACCCAAGTTTGGCAATTTAAACTTCGTCCACTGAGTAATTCATACAAAACTTTATACAACAAGCACCCCCAAACCCAAATCAGATAATCAAAAGGCACAAACTTTTGCCACGAAAGTATCAGTCGAACACCGAAACAACTACACCAATCCAACAGATTCAAAAGGATCAAATCATAAAGTACCTGTTCTCACAACGGGGCAACTCTTCTTGCACTCTTGGCGGCACTTCTTAGGCTTGCATCTATCATTGCTGACGATGGCTATACGCGTCAATCGATCCGCCATATCTCCTGCTGCTGAACTTTTTTGACACTGCAGGCAAGTACGAAATTGGCGGCGGCGATGAGCGAAATAATTAGAAAGAGAAGAGGATTTCGAAAGCGATACGACAAAGTGTAAGCATACACACCTTGATGGATTGCGATCAGGCGATAGATTGAGAGAGAGAAGAGACGCGTGGTGGGAACGTTCACGCTAAAGCAGCTAGGGCTACTTTCGAAATCCAATCGGGCTTTTTTCGAAACCGACTTCGACTTGTTCGAACTAGTCGGGGATTTCAAGCGACCCGGATTCTGCTACTATATGTTCAAAGAAACCCCTTTATATGAGATAATTAATGAGATTTTTATTTTTAAATTTAAAATATCAAATATTATTTTAAAAATTTTAAAAACAAAAAATTACTTAGAGATATTCTAAACTCTTAAAACAATTTTAAGAAATTATTCTTAAAGAAGAGAATCAAATAAATCTATAAATTTTTTCTTTCTTTGCTCCTGAAAATATACCGTTATAACTTATATGCCATATGATTTCTTCACATTATATATACTAGCGGAAGATATTGCCTGACAAGTATTTACAATGTTTTTTGAATTATCATGAATTATTGGTAAGCCATTGGTAAGCCAACATAAAGTTACAAGTGAAAGGTTCAAGGGATTTTAAGGAAACAATGAATTATCATGAATTATTGACAAATTCAGCCTCAATGAAAGTGTCAAATTAAAAAAAAAAAAAAAAAGATAAATTTCACTTTGGTATCATGCTATATTGACCAACTCCACTTTAGTACTTTGTTCTTTTAAAAGTGACATTTTAGTATCTTGTTTTTTTAAAAATGATATTTTGGTACCTTATTTTTTCAAAAGTGACATTTTGATACCTTATTCTTTCGGCCAATTTCATTTTGGTACCATATTTTTTCATTATTTGTTACCCTGTTTTGTCTTTTTTAGGGTATCAAGTGAAATTGGTCCAAAGAACAAGGTACCAAAATGTCACTTTTGAAAGAACAGAGTACCAAAATGACATTTTGAAAAAGTAGGGTACCAAAGTGTCACTTTTGAAAGAACATAGTACCAAAGTGAAATTTACCAAACAAAACATTATGTGCTATGGAGGATTATATCATCCATTTTTTTTTCTGTATAATTTAATGGCTAAACAAAACTTCTACGGTCAAAGGTATAGAACAATTCCAAGTTCCAATAATTGGTATTTTTCCCATCAAATAATATAAAACTCCTTCGTGAGAAATAGACAAAATAAAAAAAATTACTCGGGCTATGATTTTAAATATATTGAACACAATCTCAAGTTAAGAAAATGAAAACAAATGATCTCATTAATAATCACAACAAGGTGATGTTCGAAAATGAGTTACAACATCGGCAAAATATATTTATGTTGTGAGTCACAACATAAATATATTTTCCTCTTGCTTTGTTTATTTAGTAGCATTTTCCAAGCGTTGAACAATAGCCTCTTATAAATTGAATTGGTGCTTCCACGACAAACTGATAATTCAAATCATAATAAGGAAATGTGAGGGTGGAGGTAGAGTTGACAAAATTAAATTAATGGGATTTCAATCAATAGAATCATTTGGTGGAGTATAAGAAACATAAATTTCGTGAATGGTATGTTAGGAAATTCATTATTATTGTATGAACCAAAAATTCATAATTGGTGAAAGGAATCATCACACCGATGAGATGGTGGCATTGGTCTTGAGCTATGAAGCCCATGCATTCATAAAGATACGGGATATGATATTGATACAAATACAACAACATGTTAAATTTAAATCATCATATGTATTTTTAGATAATTGAATTTGAATAAACATGATCACTTCTGAAATGATGATAAACATGAAAGTTGAGACCTTATATTATGAGAAGGATCGCCAGAGCTTGAGACAGGGATATGTAATTATAGAACGATTATGCGCCTTTGAGTTGGGTGAAAATTGTGAAGAATTCAGCGTGATGGCTTAGAAGAAGTATAATGCAGAGGATTATTGAAGGAAGGAAGGGATTTATAATTTTTCTGTATGTAGTAAAATAAATGTACACAAACTCAACGATTGATTGTGCTCCTTTGTATTTTGTAGATCGAAAATTAGTATTATAAATAATTAGAGCCGAGGGGTTGAGGGATAAAGACTCTTTTTAGGCACTGGTTATGAAGAAATTTTGGAGGAGTTAATCATAATACTTAAGAGCAGATACTCCAATTATACTAGAAAGAACCGCTAGTGATGAAATGTCTGTTGGGACAAATTAATGAAAGGTAAAATAAAGATTGCTTAAAAAATAAAAAAATGAATTGCAATATATTTAGTCATTGTCTGTTTTCGAGCTTTTGATTTGAAAGTATATATTAACTATTGGACAAAATAAACTTGAAGAAAATATTTACGAATCTTATTCAATCATAAAGTATAATGCTGCGTCCAGTTAGGTTCAGCAACACATCTGTCACAAAAGTGTCGCCTTCTATTCATATGCTAATGATTCACTAACTAGAGAACGATGATTGGTCTTTAATATATGCAATACATTGTGATAAACACCATGAATCAAAGTAACAAATGAAGTCCAAAAACTTGCAAAAGAAAAGAAAAGAAAAGACAAGTAGTCTATAGGAATCAGCTTAGAGCTGAGTAAGCAATATTTTCTCTACCCCTGTTAGCATGAAGCGATGGATCATTACATACAACGTTAGATCACTTCCACTTCTTGAACTTCCCTCCAAACATGCCATGCTTATGCTTCCCAAACTTTCCATGCTTAAATTTTCCATGCTTTCCATGCTTGAACTTGCCATGATGGCCATGGCCATAGCCATAGCCATGACCATAGCCACCGTGTGCGTGTCCATGAGCAATGTGATGAGCACCATACGCAGCTGCTGCAGCTGCAGCTCCTCCAGCAAGCATTGCTCCCATGCCACCATGTCCACTGTGTCCAACATGTCCTGATTCATACAAACATAATTTAGGTGTTTCCAATTTAACATATCAATGAAACAAACCCCAAACACTTCTCAATAGCTAATTAAATAAGAACATCAACAAAACCCAAGCAAGCAAAAAACTTGAAAAATGAATGACACAGATCACAATTACCACAGGCCAGAGACTATATCAACAGGTATAAAGAGAATGAGACTGAGAATTATTTCTTCAACAAACAAGTATCTCAATTGTTTGCTTCTAGAATTGGAAGTTGGGTTTATAAAAAGTTAAACTATCACAATAACATCTGTCAGCGCAGAACATTGCAATTCTTGTGGATTTTATAGTTAAAAGAAGAACAATTCAAGAAAAAAATGTATACCATGATGAGATGAGGCAGGTGGGTAACCGGCTGGAGGGTAGCCAGAAGGAGGATACCCTGCTGGGGGGTAACCTTGTTGAGGAGGGTACCCATGTTGAGGTGGGTACCCTTGTGGAGGGTAGCCTCCTTGATGTGGAGGGTAGGCCCCTGGGGGCGGAGGGTAGGCCCCAGGTGGAGGGTAGGCCCCTGGGGGGTAGCCATGAGCACCATGGGCCATGCCATGAGCCAAGTGTGAGAAAATTCCTTTGTCATCAGTATTATCCTCCTTACCACCTCCCATTTTATATTGACACAAAGAGTTGAACCTACAAGATCGGAATTAGGTCAAAGATTAAGTCACTGTCTTGATACAAGGGACACAACATATGTATGTATGCATTGCAGGAAACAAGAAAGATGAAGGATGAAAAGAGAAATTGGAAAATACAAAGAACAAAAAAACAGAAGATAATTGTTCCTTTCAATTTCCTCCACCTTCAATATACAAAAATGCTAACCAAAGTTACAGAAAAGGAAAAATTAAAAAAGTGCCTAAATGAATAATAATAATAATAATAATAATAATAATAAATATATATAAATTTTGTCGTTCTCAATTGATATTCACAATAACACCATCTCCCTCAGCAACAATGGAACAAAATAAGAACTAAAGAAAAAGTAAATTGCTTGTGCAACAATGGAACAGAACAAGAACTAAAGAAAAAGTAAATTGCATCAAGCAAGATCAACCGATCAAATGTTTTACGCAAAATAAGGAAAAGATTCACGGGCATATCAGAAAGCTACGATGTCAATTCCAGATCGAAGACAGATTCTATAAGCTATTGGAATCTGATTCATTCCCTACGCAGACAATTAATAACAACAGGATCACCATTAACAAACCTGTAGAAAAACCTAAAACAAATAGACGAAAAGAAAACCAGGAGAGTCAAGGGTGGATAGAAGAACTAACCAGTTCGGAAAAAAATCAAAGGATGATGAAAGAAATTGAGGAATATAGAAAGTGGGGGAGATTAGAAGAAAAGGGGTTTTATAATAATGAGGAGGGTGACCAAAATTGATGGCTTTAACATACGCGAATGTAGAACGTGTTAACGCGTTATCGACGCGTCTAAGGCATACGCTTATCCATCTGAAAAGATGGCAACTTGAAATTCCGATATTACCCTCAAGTTTAGTATTCCCAATTAGAAAATTCCACGCAATTATAAAAATTGGATAAAATCTAATCAATCATACACGCGGATTTCAAAACGTAATGCAATTTCACGGTGAGAAGTTGAGTTTTCTATAAAGGAATCAGTACTTATAGAAATTAGAAAGTGCAAATTTAATTTCAAAAATTATCATTGGATATTAAGTTATTAACCTTTTTTAGACGCCAGGCCAAAAAAATAAAATTAACCTTTTAGACGCTGGATTTCTATTTGAAGTTTTATTTAAAAATTGGAAACAATTTGTTTAACGAACTTGAGAATCCAATAGTAGAGTATTTAACTTTTTGAAGGACTTCCGTTGTTATGAAGATCT
>QANZ01045187.1:20787-31086 GCA_003254925.1 Chamaecrista fasciculata | reverse complement strand
AAAAAATATATAATTCATTCCCCAAAACTTTACAATTTGGTTCTTCTTCCAGTATATATATAAGTAATATTTTTTGTAGTGTAAAAATATAAAAAAAAAAATTCAAACCACAGGGTCAATTGGTAATTTTTGAGGGACCTATTTGTATATGTATCCAAAACTTTAAATTTCTCATTTTAGTCCCTAAATAATATGTATCCAGGGACCTATTTGTACTTTTATGAAAAAATTTTGGGTCAATTGGTAATTTTTGTAAATTTGTTATGGTTAAAATTACAAAATAGCTCCAAAGGGTACCAAAGTGTCAGATTTCAAACCACAGGGTACCAAATTGAAATAGGGTCAAACCACAGGGTACCACCGTGTAATTTACCCAAAAAAGATACATATTGGTCCATCATTCAATATATGGCTAATATTTTTTGTTCTGCAACTACTGAAGAAGAAAATTTTGAAAAATACATAATTCATACCCTAGAAAATATACATTTTGGTCCCTCCTATATTATATACATGGGTAATATTTTTTGTAGTATCAAAATTTTAAAATAAAATTAAAAGACGGTAAACAGGAAAAATATATAGTCTAGTCCCCAAAATTTTACAATTCACTACTCAAAAATTACATTTTGGTCCCACATTCACACCTCAATCCTCCTTTATCTTATCACTCCAAAAATCTCCTTTATTAACTTCCTCCTTTAGCACAAATTTCGGGGCAACCATTACTTATACTACTTTTTTAACACCAAAACCCAAAAAAAAATAATCACTCCTTTATCCTCCTTTATTTTTACCATTTTTACCCCTATACAAATCTAAAATACCAATACAATTATTTCAACCCACCACAATCATTACATACCCTTTAAAATAATTTCACATCATAATTCCTCCTTTATCTCTCATTTTCCCAAACAACATTTATTAAAAACCCCTTTATAACACAAATTCTTTATGTCTCCTTTATTACCTCCCCATTCCTTTATCCTCCTTTGACGTCGAATAAAATAATTTAGCCTGTGATCAAATGTTAGAAAGTGCAAACTATTCTTTTGAAAAGAAAATTGATGTAAAATCAAAGATTAAATTATGTATTTTAATTTTTTAAAAATCAAATTTTTAACTCCATAAATTTTCAAAGATTAAATTATTGATTTACACCACAGTATTTTATAGCTCGAAGTCGCAACCCTCTGACAATATAAGATTGCTTAGTATTTAAGATGTGTAGAACAAGTATGACTATGTTTTTGGTTACTTTTGAGTGTAACAATCCAGCACTTCGAAGCGTGCATAATCTAACAATGTCACGCAGCTTTAAACATAATATAAGAGTAAATTAATAATTTGGTCACTGAAAAATGACTAAACTAACTACTAGAGTATACATTTCAATTTATCAAAAAATGAGTTGTCAAATTTAGTAATTTTTCAAGAATGAAATTATTAGTTTACTCTTAATACCAAGTCTAAAAAGTATCAAATTTCTAGCAATCCTTTCATGGAAAAGCCTTCTCCAACTTTATCATTCTTATGTATTTTTAGAATAACATTATGCTGCATCTCATCAATAGAAAAACCTTTGTACGCTTTTAATTGTACAGTATCTATTAGTAAATATAAGAGGAATGACCACTCTCCATCTCATGAAATAAGATCTCATACACAATATTCTCCTGAATATGCACAAAGTCATGAAGAAATGAATTATTTATGGCATCTGAAATGAAATTATAACAGTGCATTTCTTGAATAAGCTCTATAACTTTATTCGAACTTTTAATTTTACAATATCCCTAAGTAAATATCAACCCACCAAATTCAACTTAATATAAACAAACCATCAATAAGTGATTTGCTTACCATATCTAAAACTAAGATAACGTAGCATATTTGTTTTTTGTCTCGTCGGGAGATTTAATGGCAGCTCTTGTTTTCCTTCGTTTCCATAACTTAATAAGGTGCCATAATCAACTCCGTTCAGGTCAAAGCCTTCTGCTACATACTCGCCAATTGAATGTGCTATCAACCTTATTATTAATGCAGGGTCCTTCTTCATGAATACAACCAAAGTAATGACATCTGGTTTGACTACCTTTCACATGAATCTTCGCCAGAATAGAGAAAGCAAAAGCCATCTGATACAAGAAAGTAAGAGCTTATAAAATTAGTACAATCCATGAGAAAAGAAAAATCAAACACACAATTAGTTGATGACTGGTTATCTTTAAAATACATTATTTATAGATAATTAATAATATCAATAACACTTTTTCATATTTCAGGCCAAAAAAAAATCTTCTTCATCTTCTACCTACCATTTTTTCCATTCTTATTAAAACATCCAAACATACATTTTATCTCTTGATCAATTCTCTAGCAGACGATTAAAAAAATCATTATTAAAAAAGAAAATAATGATGGACAGTGTCAACAGAGTAAGACATATACAAACTTCAAAGGTAGATCAGCAACATATTAAGCTAAACTAGAATTTTCTCATTACCAACGTGATTATTACCAAAGAAATTCAGAGATTATCATTTCCTTCAATATTTCTAAAATAAATTGAACCAGCAAACACGAAAGAAAGAAAGAAATAGAAGAATCTTGAAGCATACCATAGTACATCGAAGGACAGATGGTGCGTACGTTGTTGCGACGATCTGAGTAGTGGAGAGTTTAAGAAGGAAGAAGAAAGCGAAAGCTAACAAAGGCATATATAGAGACTGAACGATGGCTAGGGTTTGAGCTTTGAACTTTGATTTAAGAATCGTCAATTGGACTTGGTGAGTAAGACCAGCAGGTTTCAGCCCAAAGGCCCAACAAACTATCATTTATGTAAGGAAATTTATTATTTAATTTTTTAACTAGTTAACTAATTAATTCTTAAATAATTAAAATATATTATTGAGTCTTTAAATTATTGCAATTATCAATAATTTGATCTCTAAGTAATAAACGACTTGGTACCGCTTAAGCAAGGTCTCATGTTTGAGTCCTTGTGAATGCCGAGGAATGGCCTCAAATACCGAGGTGCGAAACCATAGCCAGGTGCGCGACTCGGGTCGAGTTCGGATTAGTCAAGGAGTGGCCTCGAATACCGAGCAGACAACTAAAAAAATCAAATTCAGGGACTAATAAATACAAATCCAAGAATCAAATAGTATAAATTTAGTACAAATTCAAAGATCAGAAGTATAAAATTAGTTTAAATTTAGGAGCCAAATAGTATTAATTTACTATAAATTTGAAGATAAAAAAGTATAAAATTAGTTCAAATTCAAGAATCAAATAATACTAATTTAGTACAAATTCAAGATAAAAAAATATAAAATTAGTTCAAATTCAAAGACTAAATCGTCAATTAAAATATTTTAAAATCAAATCATGTATTTCGATTATTTAGAGAATAGAGACCGATTAGTTCAGTTAGTTTAAATTCACACACCAATTAGTAAGTTTTCTCTTTATAATAATTATGTGAATTTAAAAATTATTTTTTAAAAAAAAATTACAACATGATATTTTTTAGAAAAAAAAAACGTAATTTAAAGTAAAAAACTTAAGAATAATATATTTTAAATTGTTATATTCAAAATAAATTTTAAATAACATCATTAATGAAAATTAATTCTCCACGTGTTTTTTTTGCTTACATATTTTTTATCTTATTTTTTGAACTTTAAAAGTAATATTATATTTTTTATTTTAAAAATTATTTTTAAAACTGAAGTCATCACACAATTTTTTTTATATTTTTTTTAAAATATGAATTTATTTCATATTTATTATGTTTACTTTTGTGTTTATACTTTATAGTAAAATCAAGTTGTTTCATAAATTGCTAAAAGATTTAGCTAACAATATCAAAATTCAATAAAAATAAATAGGGTAAATTACAAAAAACATACTTGTAGTTTGACCTGATTTCAAATCACTGCTGTGTGGTTTAAAACGTCTCACTTTAGGTACCTGTGTGTTTTGACGTTACCTACATTAAGTACTTGAACTTTTTTTCCATTAGAATTTAGACGAAATAAACATGTGACTGGGTAAAAAAAATAAAATTTTGGTCCATAAACTAGGGGATAAGTTTTATTTTGGTCTTAAACTGGGCATTTTCATTTATTTCTCTCTCCCTCTCTCTCTCTCCAAAACTAAGAACCCTAATTTTTATCAAACCCTAGCCATTTTAGAATCTAGACATGGGGAGCTAGTTTTCAACAATTTCTTGAGGGAAAATATTCTAGAGGTGCTGAAAATGAAACCCCATATGCTCTTTTGTCAAAATTAACTCAAACAAAGTCAAATCGTGGTTTGAAAATTTTCGAAAAACGTTACTCTAGGAGTTTTCGAGTTTCACCATAAATAGGCATCAATCCAGAAATTTGTATGTTCTAAATGTTCATAATGTGACAATGAACACAACCCATAAACAAATTTCAGAAAACAAACACGACATGATGTCGAATCGAAGGATCAAAGTTGGCGATATGAACCCTAAAACTCCGGTTTGTGTTTTGTGATTTTCAACAATATAAAGATGTTCTTAATGATACGATTTTCAGGAAATTACTTGCTTCACCGCCATTTTTGGAAGAGTGAGTTTTAATTTGGATGAAGATGATGATATTGATGAAGATGAAGATGAAGAAAAGTGAGTTTTAATGATAATATTTTTTTATTTCAATTTAGTCCCTGCATATCAATTTAGTCCTTGAAAGATTCTTGGATTAAGGACTAAATTGGAATATTTGGAAGAGTTTTAGGACACTTTACAATTTTATTTTGATGATTTGGGACTAAAATGAATGAAGATGATGAAAAAGAGGGGGAAGTTGAGAATAATGAGATAAGAATGGGTCGGGGATAAAATTACATTTTGGAGATCAATTATAAATTGGAGATAAATTTGTGGTTGGACTAAGAATAACGGTTAAAATTGCGATAAAATCACATTTTGGAGATCAAAACAGAACAAATGTGAAAGTTTGAGGACAAAAATAAAATAAAAAAAGCTTTTAACTTATTCCATAGTTTGAAAACCAAAAAAGAGATTTTAACATTTGAGTGAAAATCAACGACTAAGATACAAGAGAAACTAACGGTTAAGATGCAATAAAAATCAACGGCTAAGATAAATTGGAAATCGATAGCTAAGATAGCGTCACGTCAGCATTTTCTATTAAAATTAACGGAACAAAAACACATATACCCAGTTTCCAAACGACACATATCTCAGGTATACAAAGTGAGACATTTTAAACTACACAGCAGTGATGTGAGATAGGGTCAAACCACAAGTACGTTTTTTTTGTAATTTACCCAAATAAATATAAAGAAATCAGAGCAATAAACTTAAATATTATTCGTAAGTATTTCTTTATTTCCATAGGCTTGAACATGCTATTCATGTAGTTTCTCTTTTGTAGTCATATTCCTTCTTATTTTATAGGTTAAAGGTTCATTTTGATCCTAAATGTATGCTCAAATGTTTATTTTGGTCCATTATGTTTGAAAATGTTCAAATTGGTCCTAAATGTTGGCAAAATGTTTCGTTTTGGTCCAAACTATTAAATATGGTTCGTTTCAAGTTCAAATGTGATGAGTTTAGAGCTACCTATTGTTCTCAAAGAGTACTTTCTCTATCCAGTTGGGGTCGTCAACAAATGAGGTCAAATTGATCCTAATAATAAACTGCTTGTTTCATGATCAAACAAGCAAAGTTGAACATATCTTTTTCATTTTAAATTTGAATACGGCGAATTTAGAGCTACAAGTTCCTCTTAATAAGTCCTTTGAACTTGAAATGAGAGACGTGAGAAATATGACCAAATTCAATCATTTGGGACCAAAATGAAACATTTTACCAATACTTAGGACTAAAATGAAACATTTTATTAACATTTAGGATCAATTTGAATATTTTGAAACAAAATGGATCAAAATAAATATTAGGACATACATTTAGGACCAAAATGACCTTTGACCTATTTTATATTTGAATATGTGATAAGTTTATGTGGCTTTCTCTTTAACTTTTCTTACAATGTAAGAAAAAGTTGTATTTATCTTTGATTTGGATCTTAATCTTATCATTCAAAAAGTTTGTGATTTGATCTTTTCTTAATTTTAAAATTTTTAATTTATTATTATTATCAAAAGTTTTAATTAAATAAGTGGAAAGGAACGTGCATATGAGCAAGATCTCATTAGTCTCCTTACAAGTGAGTTTGGCAAAATTTGATTGGATTATAATTTGATTGAATTGTAATTAATTGGTGTTTGGATGAGTTTTTGAAAAAGTGATTTTTAGTGTGTGAAATTATTTTAATAGGTATGTAATGATTGGGTTTAATAGATAGAAGAGTGTGGAAATTGATATATTGTATAGGGGTAAATTGGAATAGAATATTACTTTTTGACTTTTTAGATTTTGTGAATAATTTGAGTTGTCTGGATAAAAAATTTGAAAAGTAAATTTTTGTTTTGTGAGATTTTTTGCATTGGGATTTATAATAATAAGATTTTTTTAGAAGCTCTAATTTGGAGTTTTTTCGAGAATATTTTGATAGATTATTACAGTTATCTAGAAAAGCTCCAAATTATTGTATACAAAATAAAGGACCAAAAAGTAAGTGTCATACTATAATTACAATTATCGTATATTGCCCAAATAATTTTTTATGATGACACTTACTTTTTGGTCCTTTATCCTGTATTGACTGAATGAATCAGCCGCTTAAAAAAATACGAGTTGGTTGGTTCATGTGATGTTAAAATCGTGAATGATTTGGTCCATGACTTAAAATAACAGCACTTGTACCATCTGCTTCTTTCTCTACATTACGACTATAATTATTTAATTTCATCAAAATAAATTTTAGACAAAAAAAATTTGACTTTTGAGCCATCTAATTTTTACCGAGTTAAGACATAAATCCTAATAGAGAAAACAAAAGTTGAAAACATACCGAGTTGTTCTAAAATAGTGATGAATCGTTATTTAAAATCAAATTTTTAAATATTTTGGTTGAATTTATATAGTTAATTTTTTGAATAAGAGGGATAAAAATTATTTGTAATAATTAAAATATAATATTAATTAATATTTAAATAAAAAATAAATTATTATTATTATTTTATTAAATACTAAAAATAATTAAAAATAAAAAGTTAATTATAATAATTTAGAAAAAAATGTTAAAAAGAATTGGTGAAAAGTGATGTGATGGAGAGAGATTATTGTAGGTGTAATAAATTATGGGTGGTATAAAATGACTAAAATGTCATTTGGGTATATTTAAATATATATTGAAGCATAAGTAATTATAGGTATGTTAATAGGAATATAATAGTAATTGAACATTTTAACATATGAGATTTTTGTAAATTATAATAAGATTATAATATAATCTGAAACAAACAGGTATATTTTAGATTTTAAGTTAAAATAAAATTATAATTTGATAAATTATTTAAATGAACTGAGCTTACATCAGCATTATTGCTATTATTGCGGGGCCCACTTGTTATCACATTGGTATTAGAAGATGTAGTGTGTTCTTGACCACTCAAAGTTATTAGAAGAGGGGAGGCTGAAACTCCATCTTCTTTAGTTGAAACTTTGTGATTCAGAAAACCATCTCTATAAGAAAAATTGTGAGTGTTGGGATAAATTTTTGTATATACTTTTATTTAATTAAGTGTTATTTAATAAAATATTTATTTATCTTTTTAAACGCTATATTTTTTGATTAAGCGCCATATTGTTTTAAGCTTAGCGTATTTTGTGTTTTGATTATTGTAAAAAATTCTCATTAATAAATATTGTTATATAAGAATTATTCTGAATTTAATTGAAATATTATGTTGAGTTAAATCAGTGATTATGTGTTAATTTACATAAAGAAGGAAAGTTATCTCAGATTGATTCCTTATTCTTAATTGTAGATATGATTAAGGAACTATTTTAAGAAAGTTTCCATTTATGCGCTATTTATCATATCCAAATCAAATCAAGCGCCGATCTCATTTTATGTCATTAACTTTGTGTTATCAATGTTGAGAAAACATAAGTTGACCGTTGGAGATTTTATTAAATGTTAATTCTAAATTTGGAAACTATCTCTAAATTATTTCCTAATTCGCAGGTCAGGAACTCTCATAAGGAAAGATTTCAATCTTTATCAATTTGACTCTACTAATTGCTGCTCAACGACTATATTTCATAATTACTAGATGAACAATCAGGGAATGACGTTAAGACTTTGAAGAAGGCCAAGGAAATCAAATATCTTGAAGATTGCACTGTTCCTAGCCGTTGGAGAATTCAAGTCTGAAGAAACATTCCTTATCAAGCTGCTGAAGCTGCTCAAGTATAAAAGCTGATGAATTTGAAAGCTTGAAGATGCTAGACTGTGTGTCGTGCTAATTTCGCTAAAAAGAATATTATCTGAAGCTGCTTAGTGCTATCTCTGTGTGAGAAACCCTTTGTGAGATTTTAGTCTTAGTGATTTTCACTTTGAGTGAACCTATCTCTTTGTGAGAAAACCCCTTCTATACTTCTTGATAAACTGTCTGATTCGTTCGTATACCTCCTAGTGGTAATAGGTTGCCTACCCTCGGTTGTTGTGAAACCCTAGTGGTGATCTGTGAGTGGTTGCATTGTAAGAGGAACCTTGTTGTTACCCGTGAGGAACTTGCTGGTTTGGAAAACTGTAAAAGTGATACTTGTGAAACCTTAGGGTGATCCGTGAGTGATTGAGTGCCAATTGTAATTTGGTTAGTTTGCCCAGCAATAATATAAAATCCCTTACTAACACTGGGGACTGGACGTAGGCTTAAGAGAAAATCCTTTGTTGAAGACTAGTATCTTATTCTGAACCAGTATAAATCTACTATGTTGTTTTTCCTTATCTTAACTCCTTTATATTCCGCATTTATCTTTTACGAGTTAAGGAACTGTTTTCTTTCACGAGCAATTTAGTTAAGAAATTGTTTCATTAAAAGGAATTGTTTTCACTGAGAATTTGTTTTTACTAGATAAGCTGCTTTCACTAAGGAACTGTGTTCAGGAAAGAAACTGTTTTAAGGAATTGTTCTGAGGAATTTATATTAGAGGAACTATT
This sequence comes from Chamaecrista fasciculata, assembly GCA_003254925.1. NCBI lineage: Eukaryota > Viridiplantae > Streptophyta > Magnoliopsida > Fabales > Fabaceae > Chamaecrista > Chamaecrista fasciculata. The sequence goes on along the minus strand of QANZ01045187.1, from coordinate 21,949 downwards.
TTAAAGAACTATGTCGAAACTTGTTTTTAACTTAGAAAAAGTTTTAATTTCCAATTCACCTCCTCTTTGTTATGTTTTCCTTGTGTATTCTGACGAACACTGAGGATCAGACACCACATGTCTGAGAGATAAAAATTTTCTCCACAGAACTCATACATTGTACTCCATTGTGTTGTGGTGTCGGGCCAAGATACATGCATTGTTGAGTTTGAAACTAAAATTTATGCTCAATATAGGGCTACAATGAAAAATCACAAATGACAGGTGTCCTAAGAGCCTCACTAAGAACTGACAACATTTAAGGCACAATAACTAATTGGTAGCTATACAAAATTACAGAGTAATAGTAACACATAATTAGTACCTTATTCCTTAACACTTACTTTACCAACAAAAGGTTGGTCTAACTGGTAAATGATTTGGTATTGTTTATGCACGGGTCATGTTTGATTTTAGTAAATTACTTACATTTTTTATAGATTTATAATTGATTATATTAATGTCTTAGTCTCTACATTTTTATTCAGTTTCTAACTCAATTCTTACAATTTCAATCTTTGTAACTCAATTCATATATATATATATGATAAAAAATTATAAAAAAACTCTTCAACCACCGAGACTGTTGATAGTCGGTCAATTAATTATCCATGTAGCATGCAATTAATCATCATCTCACAATCAAATTTATATCTTCTATATTAAAAGAAATGACACCTCAACTGCACAATTTTTAATAATGATAAAATACATTTATGAAACTTTACTTAAATTATGTGGGGTGTGATGGATGTAAAGGCAAAGAGATATATTAAAAATATATATATATATATATCTCTTTGGTAAATATATATATATGGTCAATTTGGTAAATTACTTACATTTTTGGTAGATATATAATCGATTAAATTAATGTCTTAGTCCCTACATTTTTATTGAGTTTGTAAACTCAATCTTTACAATTTCAATCTTTGTAACTCAATTCATATATATATATTTTACAAAAATTGTAAATATATATATATGGTCAATTTGGTAAATTACTTACATTTTTGGTAGATATATAATCGATTAAATTAATGTCTTAGTCCCTACATTTTTATTGAGTTTGTAAACTCAATCTTTACAATTTCAATCTTTGTAACTCAATTCATATATATAT
>QANZ01045187.1:0-20643 GCA_003254925.1 Chamaecrista fasciculata | reverse complement strand
TTATGGTTAAAATTACAAAATAGCTCCAAAGGGTACCAAAGTGTTAATGGAGAATACCACAGGGTACCAAAGTGTCAAGTTTCAAACCACAGGGTACCAAAGTAAAATAGGGTCAAACCACAGGGTACCAAAGTGTAATTTACCCTAAAAGAAATGACACCTCAACAACCAACTGTTTCTTATTATTATTAAAAATTGTGCCGTTGATGTGTCATTTCTTTTAATATAGATATATAAATTTGATTGATTTGATTGTGAGATGATGATTAACTACATGCTAACATCTCTGTAGTGCATTGGCAACTCAAGCAAGCTACTGTAATAACGTTGTTAAGATGGACCTTTTAACGATTTGAATAAATGTTTGATTCATCTTAACGGTTCATAAGTCGAATAAAATGATATAATAAATAATAAATATTAATCATGTTTAATATATATAAAATATTAATGTTATATACACAACTAAAATTAATAACTCAATATATATTTTTTTGTTAAACTGAAATATAGATAGGTTTTAATTACGTCTTTGTTTCATTTATATAATAACTAGAATAAAGACAATGTAACACATATATAACTAGATAGGTTTTTAAATGTAATAAATTTTATTTAAATTCAATAACTTTTTTTATAAAATAAAATAAATTAAGTGAACTATAGATTTGGTTTCATTAATTTTTTATATTTAAAAGTTAAAATGTGAATTTATAAGATAAAAAAATTGGTGGGTGGTTGAACCGTCAGTTCAGTGGTTGGACCGTCGGTTCAACAGTTCTAGCCAGTCCAATCCGATCTAACTACTAACTTAATTTTTAGATTGGATCAACTCGTTTTTATATCTGGTTGACAGTCGGACCGTTCGGTCCGATCCAATCAACACTGCACCATACCCCTTCTTTTAATTTAATGAGAAATTAAAAAAAGAAAAGTAATTAATTATTAAATATTTTTGTTGAAAATAAAATCAAAGTTCTTGCACAATAGATTTGAGATAAGGCTTGTTTATTATAAGAATGCCAAAAATTTCATCAATTAGGTGATGAAAGAGGAAGCAATTGTGAAATGAGACCGCACCCAAAGCATTCACTACAAGAAAAGCGACGTTTAGCTAGGGTAATCATCGTCACTAAATGTGCAATAACCGTAGCTAAAAGAGGGTTACTACAGTGAAGTGAGGAAAGAGATAGAGACAAGTAGAGAGAAGTGGGTCCTACTTACATTTTCTCTCTCTACCATTGTCTCTATCTCTCTTCTCACTTCACCCTAGAGTACTCTAGGGGATCCAAGCTCGTAAATTTCTCAACTGCTTCCTCTTTCATCACCTAAGTGATGAAATTTTTGGCATTCTTATAATAAACAAGCCTTATCTCAAATCTATTGTGTAAAGAACTTTGATTTCATTTTCAACAAGAATATTTAATAATTAATTACCTTTCTTTTTTAATTTCTGATTAAAAAAAAATAGGGGTATGGTGCAGTGTTGATTGGACCAGATCGGACGATCCAACCGTCAACTAGATACAAAAACGAGTTGGTTCAACCTAAAAATTGAAATAGCAGTTAGACCAGATTGGACCGGTTAGAACTGTTGAACCGACGGTCCAACCACTGAACTGATGGTTCAACCACTCACCAATTTTTTTTTCTTATAATTTTCACATTTTAACTTTTAAATGAAAAATTAATGAAACCAAATCTAAAGCTCACTTAATTTATTTTATTTTATAAAAAATTTATTGGATTTACATAAAATTGATTACATTTAAAAACTTATCTAGTTATATATGTTATGTTATCTTTATTTTATAACGTACTATATTTCAATTTAACAAAAATAATATGAATATTGAATTATTAATTTTAATTGTATATATATAATATTTATATTTTTTATATATTAAAAGTAATTAATATTTATTATTTATTATATCATCCAGTTTGATCAATAATTTAAATTGTTAAATTAATTAAACTGTGAACTAAATACTTGTTTGAATCATTAAACACTTTTATATTGACTATTGATATGGTTGTTTGGTGAGTTGCTCGGCATACGGTGGAATGCTCTAAAGAAAGAGATGTTGGCATGCAATTAATCATCATCATTTATCTCACAGTCAAATCAAATTTATATCTAACTCTTCAACAACATTTCAACATCATGGCCTTTGCTCAAGCTATTAAATGTAGGGACTAAGACATTAATTTAATCGATTATATATCTACCAAAAATGCAAGTAATTACCTAATTGACCATAAATGTAAATAAGGATCAAGATGCAAGTTCATAACACTCTCAAAAGAAAGGAATATATCTATTTTCCTTTTCGGCCAAAAAAAATATCTATTTTCCTTTACATCCATCACATCCCACATAATTTTTTGGTGGAAAGTTATGACCAAAAATAAAATAAAATAAAATTTCCTATTCTATTTGTCTTTGGTTCCTCACTCTCTCTCTCTCTCTGTTTGAAGTTTCATCCAAAATCTTCATAGCTTTTAATTAAAATTCTCAAATTAATTGATGCTTTACTATTATATTAAAAATTGATTTACATCCAAATTTATAATATTATATTTGAAATTAAGGTTATTATCAAATCCACAAAAAAAAATTAAGGTTTCTATCATTTACTAATAAATAATAAAAAAATGTAATTATTATTCAGATAACAGTTAAGTTCAAAATTATAGCATATTTTTTTAATTTTATATTGTGATTTTAGTTAATATATTTAAATTATTTTGAGTTTTTAAATAATATTTACTCAAAATTATATGTAATAAATTTTATGACTGATAAGAAGGTAAGAAATATTAAATGAGTCCATCCGTGTCCTTTTTAATAATTTTAAATTACCAACAATTGTATTTCATATATAAATGGGTAATTATTAATAAAGATATTATTTCATCAATTCATCCCCCAATCAGTGAAAAAATTCCATAGAACATGCTGGAAGAAGTGATAAAGTGAGGGTAGGAAATGTATTAGATGTTTTAATTATTATAATGCATGTAATTAATACGAAATATATTATCTTTTTCTTCTTTGGACAAGTCAAAAGTCAAAACACAACTACCTTTCTCCATTTACTGTGTTTCAATTATTCAACTACTTCATAATATATACTAAAATCCTATAAATACAAGATCGAGCTAGTGAGCTATGGCAACATAGAACCAAGAGAGAGAAAAAAAAAAAAGATCAAAGCAAGAAACATGGAAAAGGAAGAACTTTGTGTATTAATGCTTCCATGTCCTGCCTTTGGACACCTTGTTCCATTCTTTCAACTTTCCCTAGCCTTAGCCAAATCTGGAGTCCATGTTTCTTATGTGTCCACACCAAGAAACATTGAGAGATTGCCTAATGTCCCTCCCAATTTAGCCTTTCTAATAACTATGGTGAGTCTTCCAATGCCAAAATTGCAGAATGGAGACTTACCCAAAGAAGCTGAGGCTACAGTGGATGTACCCTTTGAGAAATTGCCAGATCTCACTGTTGCTTATGATCTTTTGCAATACCCATTTGAAAAGCTCGTAGAAAATCAATGTCCACATTGGATAGTAGTTGATTTATTACCTCATTGGGCAATTTCTATTGCCCAAAAACACAAAATTCCGATCATGCATTTTAGTCCTGTTTCTGCTTCCACACTTGTTTTCAATGGTCCTCCTCAATGCCTTACTGGGGAAGGTCGTGTGAGTGTAAGGCCATCACCAGAATGTCTAATGTCAACTCCTAATTGGGTTGATTTTCCATCTTCAATATCACTCAAGAATAAACATGAGGCTAATGCTTACTTTGATGCCCTCTATGTTTTAAAATCCAATGGGATGAGTCTTGGAGATCGCTTTGCAAAAGTCTTGAATAGTTGTGATGCAGTTTCTATAAGGACATGTAATGAGTACGAGAAACTTCCTATCAATTTGCTTACAAAGCTTCTTGATGGGAAGGCAATAATTCCAACAGGCATGCTCCCACGAGATTATAATGAGAGAAATAACATAACCAATTATGATTATGAATCATCGTGGAAAGATATTTTCATGTGGCTAGATAAACAAATGCCCAAATCAACAGTGTTTGTTGGATTTGGGAGTGAGTGTAGGCTTAGCAAAGACCAAATTCATGAGATAGCTTATGGGTTGGAGCTTTCAGAATTGCCATTTATTTGGGCACTTGGAAAACCCAAATGGGCTAATAATGGTGAAGTAGAAACTATTCTACCTTATGGGTTTTGTGAAAGAACAAGAGGAAAAGGAGTTGTGAAATTGGGTTGGGCACCACAGTTGGAGATTTTAGGACACCATTCAATTGGGGGTTCTTTGTTTCACTCTGGGTGGGGCTCATCCATTGAGACTTTGCAATTTGGACATTGCTTAGTTGTTTTACCAATGATGTTTGATCAAAGTTTGAATGCTAGATTATTAGTAGACAAAGGTTTGGCTATAGAGATAGATAGAGCAGAAGATGGATCATTTAGTAAAGATGACATAGCCAAGGTTTTAAGAATAGCAATGGTATCAAAAGAAGGTGAGTCATTGAGGGCACGTGCGAGGGAGGCTGCCGCTATTTTGGGAGATAAGGAGTTGCAACAAAAACACTATGTTGGTGAGCTTGTTAGTTTTCTCAAGTCACATAGAGTATAAGAATTGGGGTAATTTGGGGTTTGGGAACTTCTAAACTTTTCCCTTTTACATTTGTTTGTATTTTGTATACATCTCTTATTTAATTCGATCGATTGTCAAAAGTCAATTATTTTAATGCTATAATATGTTCAATTTAATTTTTTTTTTAATTGTGTTTTATGAAAATCTCCATTATTCCCTAAAATTCATGTTCCCAATAAATCAAATATACACAGTGTAGATAAGTTTACAAAACTTTTTTAATTCTAAATCTCTATTGTCCCCTTACATGGATGTTTCGAAATCCGAATATATTATATATAGGGTAAAATGAACTTTGGTACCCTATGGTTAGGGGCGGTTCCACTTTGGTACCCTGAAAGACAAAATTTTACATTTTGGTGCCTCGACATTTGCTCCGTTATCAGATTGGTGCCATGTGCTTCATTTCCGTTATCATTTGATGGAAAAAAAGCACGTGACACGCATGTGACTGCTTTAAATACCCTAAAACTCCCATTTTCGCCATTTCAAACCCTAATCTCGACTTGTGCTCTACGTTTTCTCTTTCAACATCCTTACTAAAGCATTCATGTAGAAAATCTTCTGGTGACTGATGATTTGATTGGATTGTAGCCACAACATACTTACACGGGATCCCTGTCAATGCCCATAACCGACATGTACACTTGCTAGTGTTCAAGTTTACAACATGAGTTCCATCAAAGCACATAACTTGATAGACCAATTTACCCGTAGGCTCTGGAGTATGGTATCTAGAATCATTTTTTATCCTCTCTAACTTGTCCAATACATTAGGACAATAGGGACCACCAAACTTATCCATCCCAATCCTTTTCACATAAAACATATGCATAAGCTTCACTCTAATCCACTTTAACAGAGAAATTATAGGTTTGTCCCTCGCTTTCCGAATGTAGTTATTAAAAGACTCGCACATATTGTTAATCAAATCATCACACAATGACGTAGTGGAAAAATGAGAAATACTCTAAAGACTTGGATGAACTTTCACCAAATCATCATATGCATCAACACTCAACTTCTTTACCTCCTCCATTCTTTTATAAAATACTTGCGGTGTAGATGCATACACGCATGCCCACATGGCATCTCTCAGTTCCTCGCCCTTGTGGTTTTGCTTGATGTTGGCATACATATATCTCATGCAAAACCTATGCTCTACATTGAGATACAACTCATCAAACACATACTCTATCCCCTACACAGCATTTAAAGAATAACAAAATTAAATAAACAACCATTTGGTACTTTAAACACTTTAAAACTCATAAACCATTTCAAGATGACCATAGAAAACATACCTTCTGCCTATCTAAAACAAACACAAGCCCCAACTCACATGGGTCCCCAAAATCTTGGGTAAAGTATTTCATAAATCATGCCCAAGAATCCTTATTCTCCTGCTCAACTACTGCATTTGCTAGTGGAAACATGTTGTTTCAATCCCTCGCAATTGCAGCAATCAATTGCATCCCTCGCAATTGCAGCAATCAATTGCCCACCAAATTGTCCCTTCAAATGGCAAGCATCCAACCCAATTATTGGCTTGCATCCAGCCAAAAAACCAGCTTTTTGTGCATGGTATCTCATATACATCCTTTTAAAGCGTTCAGGTCCACCCTCTTGGAGAGCTTCACCTAGAATCTTGACACAGTTGCCATCGTCTCTTCTCCTTATAGTCTCTGCATAATTCAGAGGTTTTCATACTGCTTGGCTTCAACCCCCTCCAAGGTCTCCTTTACCATCTTCTTTGCTCTATATGCTTGACCATTTAATATGTCCACAAAGATCTTTCTCCTAATCGATCTCTTCACATTTGGCAACTTCCAGTCAAGATGATCAGCAAACTCCACAGGGAACCAATTTGAACGTTTAGTTCCTCTTAACTTTCTCTTTGTAGAGGATGAAGAATGTGGAAAGCTCAATGAAGCTTTCGCCGATTGGAAAGTTCAAGATTCAATGTTATTTTGTTGGCTTCTACAATCCATGTCAGAGCCGATGACTGACAGATGATTGGGTGTGGCTTTTCCTACCAGGTTTAGGAGAGTCTTCAAGGTCACTTTTCGACACTTTTTGACGCAGAGTCATGCGAAAGTGAACCAATATAAGAGGTAATTTTTTGTGGTCTTGATGATGACTATGAAGGTATTATAATTTTATTTTTAAAAAAGATTAATCTTTTATTAAACTTAAAAGATTAATCATTTTATTTTAAAATAAATATTATAAATATTTGAGTTTAATCTGTAATTAATCAAGTATTTGGTTGAAAAAAATTCTATGAGAAGGAAAGATTCTAATTTAATAGAACTCTAATGATCTTTCTGTAATTTTTTTTATAACTCTCTAGTCCTTAAGATATATTGTAAGAAACTCTCTTAATTCTTTTAATTTGCTGCGTTTTGATCTATTTTACCAAAGGGCCACCTAAGCGCAGAGAAAAAAAATCTTGTTGAACATTGTTTTAAATTTTCTTTTTCATCAGTTTTCTTCCATTTTTGAACCAGGAACCAATATGGTGAAGAAATTTAAATTTTTGGGTTAAACTGCAATGAATTGATGGAAACTCAGGTTAGCAGACCAAACTGAAACCAATATTATATGATAATGCATGTTCAACAGCCATCCTTACGATTACAAATTTGGATCCCCTAGAATATTGTGTAAACTAATAATTCAATCCTTAAAAGATTAACAATTTGACAACTCGATTTTTAAAAAATTGAAATATACAATTTAATCCTTGAAAAATTGAAACGGTATACTCTTTAATCCATGAAAATGACTAATTATTAGTATACCATTTTTATTTTTCAAGAATTAAACTGTATATTTCAATCTTTCAAGAATTGAGTTGTTAGCTTGATGATTTTTTAGGAATCGAATTGTTCGTTTACTCTAATATTTTAAGATGAAATGAGTAATTTTATATGATTTCCCGGCCAAAAACCTAATATTTAGCAGACTTTACCCTTGAAGTATAGTTCAGAGGATCAAACTAATTAAACAATTAGTTTCTGCCATTTTCCACCACAATCTTGCTTTCATTAGCTTCTCCTGACTCGGATTCCACTTCCATTTTCAGAGTGTCAATCTTTTCCTTGAGTGCTGTGACATTCAAAGCAGAAAGTATACTCTCCTTAATATCTGTTTCCATTTTCTTCACATCTTTAGCAGCACTTGACCCTTTAGCTACCTCATTCTCCAACTCTTTAAGTTTCTCTTTAATGCCTTCTTCTGCATTTACAACTCTATCAATTTCACAAATAATCTCATTGTTCATCTGTATTATTTTCTGCTTTGCACTTGGTGGTGGACTAACCACTTTTCTCTTCATTACTCTAATAACCTCCAAATTGGCTGATCTCAAGACTTCTTCCAGCTCTTTCTTGGCTTTCTCTGCTTCCTCCAACAATTCTTTATTTGGTGAATTCCCATTTGATAATCTTTCCTGAAGATTCTTCAAGTTTGCTATCTTGGTTTTTAGATCATGTGAAACTCTCTGGTTGATCTCTGCTTTAAGTTTTTCTTGCCTGACTTTCATCTTGATTAGTTTGTTCACAGTTTCTATCTTCTGAAGTTTATGCTTCAATCCAAGATAGGCACCTGGCTGTGACAATTTGCTGTTGAATTCTTGCATGATTTTATCCACCTTTTCCTTGATGTTTTGATTAAGGGGTTGATCTGGAGATTGGTTTGAGGGCTTAGACAATTCCAGCTTTACAGATTCAATCTTCTCTTCTAACTCCATAGCAATGAGTGCATCTGTTATCTCCTGGTCTACTTCTTGCTCGATCTTTTCTATGGCGTCTTTCGTGATGGGGTCATGCGGCCCCTTTGATTCTAATATTTTCTTCTTGAGATTTTCGAGTTCTGACTCGATATTGGTAACCAAAGATGTGTTTACATCAGATGGCTTCATGTTACGTTTCTTCTCTGGTTCCACTGGCATGCCTTCTTGGAATCCTCCTATCGACCGAAACTTGAGCATTCGGTGGCGTTGAATCTCTTTTGCATCCATTTTAGTTAGTTCCTGTGTAGGAAATTGAGCAAGGTTATGTTATTAAAACAAAGAAATAAGTTCAATAATTTAATGGTAGACAAGTATGAAACAAAAGGATAACAGTGACATTAATTTCCAGTTGTCTTTTAAGTCCCACCTGCAGAGTAGAAAACACACAAGTTCCTAGAAACAGGACTTTCAAATGAACATAGTTTGTAAAATGATTCCATCACATTACTCTAATTTATTTGAATAGGAGAGAATAATGCAAGACTTCTGGTTTCATAGCACAGAGAATGAAAGAAGAAAAATATTAACTAATGACAATGAATATTAGTTAACTGGAAGAAGGTTCTTTTCAAGCCACTTCTGATTGTGAAGAACTAATCTTGAAAACTTGCGATTACGTGACGACCTGTGAATACTTTCATTATCATCTTTAACAGTCTTTAACGCTTGTAATTAGAAAAATTGAGCTCTTAAAATTTGTAAAACTCTTGTTGAACTACGTGAAGAGATCTCTTGACTCCTGTCTTGTCAAAAGTAAGAGAAGGAAAACCAAAGAAAGAAACTCTAACATAAAATAGCTCCAAGAAAGAACAACTTACAAACTTCATGCACAAAGAGAAGAATTCCTCCTTGCTATGCATTTATTTGGAGGGCTAAGCACATTTTAATCTCTTTAGTTATACAATAATTAAATTACAGTAAGCGTACTTGTGGTTTAGCCCAATCTCGCTTTGGTATTGTGGTTTAAAAAGTGCCACTCTCGGTACCTATAGTTTGCACCGTTAGAAGTTTGAGTATTTCTGATTTTGTTTTGTCAATTTTTAATATTACATGTCACATGCCGCTCACGTGGCTTTGTAAAACAATCAAATTTTGGTCCTCAAATTATGGGATAAGTTTCATTTTGGTCTTGAAACTATTTTTTGTTCCGTTTTGGTCCTCAAACTTTCACATTTATTCCATTTTTTGTCTCCAAAATGTGATTTTATATGGTTTATGTTGTTATTTCTAACTTCAACAGTTGAGATGAATAATTTCTCTCTCATATATGTAATAATAAGTGAGTTGGAAAAGAGAGGAAGAAAATTTTCATTCATAGTCACAAGTTGGAGATAAATTTGTGGTTGATTTTTATCTCCAATTTATGACTAAGAATAATAGTGAAAACCCGATAAAATCACATTTTGGAGACTAAAATAGAACAAATGTGAAATTTTGAGAACAAAAATGGAACAAAAATAGTTTTATGACCAAAATGAAACTTACCTCATAGTTTGAGGACCAAAAAGACTATTTAACCTTGGAATAGAAACCGACGGCTAAGATTGCAATAGAAACCAACAGATACGATGCAATAGAAACCGACAGTTAAGATGCAATAGAAACCGATGGCTAAGATTGAGCCACGTAAGCCGCACGTGAGCCACACGTGACATTTTCCATTAAACTTGACGGAACAAAAACCACAAGTACCCTAACTGCTAACAGTGCAAACTACAGGTATCCAGAGTGACACTTTGAACCACACAACTCCAAAGTGAAACAAGGCTAAACCAGTTTTGTTGAAAGTTACCCTTAAATTATAGTTCAGGAAGGTAAAATTATAATTCTTAAAATAGAATAAAGTGACATTTAACTATTTTAAGTAACCAACAAAGCTATGCATTTAGGAAAATATCTTGTGGAAAGAATAATCTATATTATTATATGACTCTAGAGTCTTTTAGCCGTCAACCTCTCAAAATTATATATTAAAAAGATACAAGATTTAAAATAGTTAAGAAAAGTAAGAAGTAATAATAAGTTATTAAGGAAGTAAATTAATTTCTCACTATTTTTTATTATTTTAATAATATTATATTTTAGATATTTTTAAAAATTATTCACAGGTATCTTAAATAGGACATGTGAAACCCACTAGTAGAAGACTATGTGGATACCTCCATGGCCTGAGTTATTGCAAGCTTTATTTGCTGTGAAGTCCATCTAGGGTCAGCATGTGCACCACCAAGTGGCTCCTGCATAGAGATCATAGTCATAATGGTAACAAACAATTTTTGGATTGGTAATGTAACAAACAAACTTTAAATTACATATAAAAGTAATTTAAACAGCTAGCTAACTGTGTCATTTAAATCTCTTACAATAAGTAGGAAAAATTTTAAATTACTTATAATAAGTAGGACAATAAAATGGAGACAGCTAGCTGTCATTTAAACATAACTTACAGCTCTCAAATAATTCCCAGGAAGTCATTGCTTCCTTTGTTCAAGTTTCCTAGTTGATTAGTATACTAAAGAGATTGGTAACTAGCAAAATAATACTGATCATTTTTGTTCCATTCAGAACGCCAAGAATTTGTTTTGTCATACATTATGATTCCATAAATGCCTTTATACTTAAAGTGTTATGATTTATGGGTTTCATGAGATTGAATCTATTCACATGCCTTAGAAGTTCCACTAAAAGTAGAAAGAAAAAAAAACTTAGATAAGATTCTTTAAATCTTTCAATCAATTTCACTAATAATAAGATGATACACAAGTTTTTATATTCTCTTTCTCCCAGAATTGATAATTATGTGGTGGACCTGATAGCAAAGATATAAAGAACTTTATATAAGTCTAGTCCAAATAAAAAAAAAACAGCAAAGATATAATTTTTAGAGTAAATTAATGATTTGATCCCTCGAAGACGACAAGTTTCTCAATTTAGTCCTTGAAATATTAAATTATAAGATATAGTCTCTTCAAGATGCAATTTAATAAAGTTGAGCATTTTGTTTAAGACACTAACTAAAATTCACTAACAAACTTGATGTGGTTCTAAATTTTATTGACATTAAACTTAACGATTTATATTAGAAAATTATTATTTTTGTTCAAATTAGAATAATATCTTAACGTTCTACAAAAAAGAAAAAGAATAATATCTTAACAAAATGACCATTTTGATTGGAATTGCATCTTTTAGGGACTAAATTGTAAAATCTATCAACTTCCAGGGACTAAACAAAAAATTTATTTTAATTTTTAATATTTCCAAACACAATTGATCATTCATAATAACAGGGTAGACACAGATATTAATAATGTACTTACAGGAATAATACCATCAGCAATTCCAAGCTTATAATGTTCTTGAGCAGTTATTCTTAGCTTTTCAGCTGCCTATACATTCACAGTGTAAACTACAATCAAAGAAATAATAAATAAGGTGCCCCATATAACCACAATCCACAATAGTTTATCTAATGAATAACCTGAGGAGCAGCTTTGGAAGATTTCCACAATATTGCAGCACAAGCTTCAGGACTGGTTAGAATAACACACCAAATTTGGAGATTAAAGATAATTGTGAAAGCAATAATTTACAGACCAAATACATATAAAGAGATCTATATCCTATAACCAATTAGTGGATGAGCCTTTAAGATCTCCAACAGGTAAACAATGTAAAATAATAATGGCAAATCTGAAGCACTGCCTTATCAATGACAGGGAAGTTCTATGAAATGCCATCAGTGGGCTTCATAAAAGAGACTAATGGCTTGCAGTTGCCAGATTAGAGGAAGACAAAATTATATAGGTTTTCATCATCCAGACAATTTTTTTTTCTAAATGCTTGTTATTTAGTAAAATAGTGAATTATAGGCAGTTATTGAGTAATGACTAATTTTGGCCCAAAAACAAAAAAAAAAGTAATGACTAATTAGTTCACTTTTCCATCAATAATTTATAATAAGTAATTAAATTACTGATTGAAATAATTTGAATATTTATCAAAATCTAAAAGCCTAAAAGTTTGAATATTAAACAAAGATGCCATTTTCCTTTTTAAAATGGAAAAAGAAAAAAACAACTTGGACCATAAAACATTTTTCTCTAGTCTTCCTTTTGAAAATATGAGCTCTTTGTCCATCAATACAATAAAACAGAACTAATGTAGCCAAAACAGAGTTAGACAAAAATAAAGTCTTGTTTTGCAAAGGATACAAATGGTATAAGCATTTCACAATATCCAAGAAGTACCAATCCCAATACATACATGGTACGTATACGGTTCCATTCTCGCCGTACCTGTGCTTCATATTCATATGTTTCTTTCACAATGTAATTGTTGACAAAGGGATGGGCATTTATTTCACAGCAATGCAGGGATGTGTTAGTGAATATTTGCTTTTGAACCATTCTTAATTTTGGAAGTTATTATCATTTATACAATTCAAACGATTTTAGTAGTGCTACGAAACCAGTATTTAGTAAATTTCTTGAGAGTGCTTGATCACAGGGAAAAAAATGGGAAAGAGTTGATAACCTTGCAACATAAAAGGCAGAATTCTCCAGCATAAACAGCTTATTGGCACACGCTATGGCAAGTGCTCCACCTGACCCACCTTCACCAGTCACAACTGACACAATGGGAACTTGGAAGCCAAACATAGTCCTCAAGTTTTGAGCTATTGCTTCTCCCTGCATAAGAGGACCAATCAATTGCAAAGTGAAGATAGTAAATTTGTGATACTGAGTATATAGTTTGACAAAATAAAACAAAAAGGTTGTGCACACACACTTGGCCAAGTTCCTCAGACTTAAGATCGGCAAAGGCCCCCGGAGTGTCGACAAATGTAATGATGGGAAACTTATGGTGATCAGCATATTTCATCATCCGCAATGCTTTCCTATAGCTGTTTGCAAATAATTTCTTAGTGAAAACTGCTAATATTCATGAATGCTAAAGGTGAAAACAAAGTTTACCTCCTGAAAATAAGGCCTAAGCCTATCAACTTAAAATGTAATAAAAACACCTCAGGATAAATGAGACCAAGAGTTAACATTGAATTTCTAAGGAACAGGGGGTGTCCTGCAACATGTTAAAGTAAATGCATATAATTTGATCCAGACGAAAAGCTAATGAGTGTCATCACCTCTTCCGAAAACAAAATTGGTAATATGTATAATATTCAGAAAGTTTCAGAATAATGGCTTCAAAATTTAAGTCTTTCATAGCTTGAATAATAACCATTCAGTTCAGTGTTTAATCAACAGATTGGGGCATACCCATGAGGTGTTGGCATTGCAAAGTTGCGGGCAATGTTTTCCTTTGTGTTCCGACCTTTCTGATGGCCGATAAACATATAACTTTTTCCATCCATACTACCTATACCAGTCACAATTGTGGGATCATCGTAACCTGCTCGATCTCCATGAAGCTCCACCCACTAAAAGATTCCAAAATAGGGGAAAAATGAAAGATGTAAGGAACTGACTACAATAAATTACAAAGTTGCTGAAAATACCTATGTACCTTCTCTGTAATATTAAGTATATGATCAAGAACTGTTGGCCTGTTGGGATGTCGAGCAATAGCAAGGCGTTGAATAGGTGTTAAATGAGTGTATAGATCTTTAAGAGCCTGAAATCAAAATAGACAAATTGGAATTATGACAATGTGAAAATATACTTATGTGTTATCAGTAGTGATAGGATATCAAACCCTCAAATTATCTCAATAAATCCAAGTGTAGTACACTCAATCCTATGTCTTCTCACTTTTCTTTTTATCGTTTCACTTTTGTCATGGAAAAGACTTCAGTGACTGATGAATTCGCTGGTGAAAGGACCAGCTATTATGGCTGCTAACGTCTCTTCAGTTCCAAGTACCTGGAACTGATTCCAACAATGAGAGTTAGGGGGGTCAAGGTTTTTTATGATTATTTTGTTACATATATTATAAGGACTTAAGGTTATATTTTCTTACCACATTTACCAGAAAACATTATTTTTCTTCAACAAACCTTCATTTTAATTGTATTATCATTGTTCTATAGCCACTTTGACTTTGATCACATCAGAAGTCTGCCCAAGCACTTCAAGGTCTGTTTGTAACTTTCATTAAACAGTTCAACCTCTTCAGATTTCTCAAAGCACATAAGCTAAACAAGTACCCTGGATCAAATTTGGCAATTCATACTGATGAAACAATGAATTATGTGATGTCGTCATTGTTAGGAAAGAGCAACTAATTAAGTTTGACATTGGTGAAAAAGCAAGGAAAAATATTTTATTTCAGTGATGTTGTCTGATAAGTCATTGTTCTCGCAGAATAAGAATCAATGGTTAGTAAATTTCAAACAGAACTCCAAGTGTTTAGACCAGATGATAGATGCCGTAAGCCTGTAAGATATATATTTGAGTAGATTTACCAATAAATTTCAGTTATTGCATTGCTCAGGGATATTCAATCCTGAGTTCAGTGAAAGTTCAAGCTTAAGACATATAAGACCAAAGTACTTGATAGAAGTTCATTTAATTCACCTGTTGATACTTGCTCTCGAGAGTACCAATTTGATCGCTAAAGTCTAATCCAGTGTCATCTGCCATTTTACGTATCTGCAGTAAAATAAAATAGACATAACAACACAAGAGGATGAGGACAATGAATGCAAGAATTCCTACAAGTTGTGCTAAAATGGCAATCAAGTAATTAATTGCAAAATAGAAAATGTTATAGAAAATGTAAAATAGTAACTGCACTGTTAGGAAACTTGATGATCCTTGATTAACTTGAAGAGATGAATCTTTGTAAATGCAAATGCCGTTGGAAAAAAAAACAAAACAAAAAAACAAAACACAAAGAAAAAAAAACTCAGTTCACCTCTATAATCTTTTGTTCTAGATCAACCAGTGGCTTCTCAAAATCAAGTGTCACCGGTTTTGGTTTCTCAGCCAGAGGCTTGAAGTGAGATAGATAAGTCAAAAATCCACTACTGATATTTGGATCCATATTGTCAGGCCATGGATAATCATGCTTCTTTCCCTTTTTAATCTTAGCAACAACATGAAACCTGTTATCTTTTGCCTTTCTTGAACCTCCTAAATACTTTGGCCAAATAATTGACCTCTTGGATAAACTTCCAAGAATATAATTATCAGAATAGTCTTTTACAGTACATGGACTTTTTGTTTCCTTGGCACAATCTTCAAGTCCTCTTCTGCTTACATAGTTTCCTCCTACAATTGATAAGGTACCCATCTTCACTAGCTCAAATATTTCTATGTTGGTTGTGTATAAACTGCATTATTCCTGCATTCACAAGTTGGCCCAGAAAAAAAACACAAAAATGAAAATGAAAGATAATCAGTATTTTCAACCTATGTTCACCTTAATAAACTGAAGAGAAGGCTGCTAAGTGCTAATAGGTTAATACAATATTACAATTCAGATATTCCTTCAATCAAAGGTACCCCCTAAAGCACTCAATGCACCTTACAAATGCTACATCATCCTTCCTTTTCCTTCCTTTTTTTTCTTCTTTCATCAATAAAATATTTGCCAATTTCCAAATTGGCAAAACCACTAATTTCATCCCAAAAGTTTACAGCAACTGTCAATTTCATCCCTAATGTTTTACATTTTGGTCAATTTTATCCTTTTATTAATTTCTTTCAATAAATTAACGACAAACTGCATTCTATTTTTCAATATGGGTTTGGATTTGAGTTTTCTTTTTCATCAATTTTACATTACATATCATTAGTCATGTATATGGTGTTGTTAATATTTGGATAAAATAAGAGGAAATGACAAAATTGACAAAAATATGAAACATTGGGGACCAAATTGCCAGCTCATATGAAGTTTGAAGACGAGATTAGTACTTTCACCTTTCCAAATTCTCCATAGTTACAAACAAAAAGCAAAATATTTAATGCAAGTTTGGAATTCAAAGCACCCATTCAGCAGCATATATATGTAAACCATTCCACAAGTTTCTTCTCTTTACACATTTTTTCCACAGCTTCCTAAGCAAACAAACAAGAAATTAAGTGGGTGATGAGTTACCTTATAATTCAAAACCTTCTGGTTCTGGGGTTTTTGATATGCGAAAAACCTTCAACAGCAAAAGAAGCTTACGAAATACTATAATCAAATAGCAAAACAAATTACTGTATTAGAAAAACGAATAAATAGTAAACGAAATTTGAAGTTGAAGATAACGATATTGACAAATGAGCAAGAAGGGAAGGCAATGTGTGTTTTCTTTCTCTCTCGAATGCGATGGCGTTTTCTATTCCTAGAAAATAGGAATGCTGCTTGAAGGCCAAGATGTTTTGATTGGATAGTGAATTTACACGCGCTTTTGTCGCGTGGAGATGATAAAGTTATCTATCTTTAAAGGATGGACACGTCCTCACCATTGTGGATAACCGATAAGCCACAACAAAGTCATGTCCCACAATGGTCATATTCATATTATCAAGCATAATTCTGGGTGTGGAAAGTGTGGTCTAAACTCGGAAGGATGAACTCACACGGACACAAAATACGGTCAGACCCAGTGACCCGGCCCGGCCCGGATCTGTACCAGGCCGGCCAGAAACTCGGCCCGTGTATATCCCTATTGGAGACGGACGTTGTCAAAATGAAGTGTCTATGCTTCATAAGTCGAACCTGACCGAACCCAACACTTTTGATTGGGTTCAATCAAGTCAAATTTCTTAATCGGGTTACATCGTATTGCAATTTTGGTAAAAATTCAGTTTGATCGGATTGAGTGGGTTAACCCGACCCAACTCGAATCAACACGAACCCGACCGAAATTTTTANGTTGATAACTAATAATTGAATAAAAGTTATACACTAGATATTATGTAGAATAAATATTTATATAATTTCATTAATTTAATTTTATATTTTTTAAAATTAATTTCTAACCGAACCCAACTCGCTCGTAACCCGACTCAACCTAATATCATTAGGTTATATGGGTTAGCGGTCTGGTTCGGGTTGAAAACAATCAACTCGCTTCTTAAATACCCTATTTGACGAACCTAACCGATGCTCATCCCTAGATCTGACTATCAGACATATTGAATCAGACAATAGTTCGTTCCGAGATGGTCACAAAAATACTCTGATTTAGAATCGGTCGACAACTGGATGAACTAGATAAGAACTGGGAAAATTGGCCTGAACTGGATGGTTTAAGGGTTGAATTGGTCTAGAAATTCCCCCACCCCTCCCCTTTTTTTGGGGCAAGACTTATATACAGTTTCTTTATATTTTTGCTATAAGGTTTCTCAACAAAAAAACACGTGGTCATGGTAAAGAATGTATTAGAGACAACTTTTTATATAGCCGATCATTAAAGAGAGAGAATGTAATTGAAACTTGTGATTGAAAGAACTTTATAGCAAACATATAATAATTGTGTTTAAGTTTTTTTCTTTTTTTCTTTTCTTGATCAAAATGGTACAGTTTTTTTCTTTATTACTCCATCTGATTCTATATATTTGATGTTTAAGGTAAATGCACATAGACCAAGAAAATGATGAATTCACCTAAAATGAAGAGAAAAATGGGATAAAAAGACTATATTATCCCTATTAAATTACTTGGGAAATGTTTATTCATTTATGACTCTACTATAGATAATAGGGATAAAATAGTAAAAGAATAATTAATGTTCTCTTGAATTTGTAAAACATCAGATATTTTGGAATAAAAAAAGTTCTCCAAAACATCAGATATATAGAACCAGAGGGAGTAATATTGAGTAAACTACCCTTCGAGTCCTTGGATAATCTAGGCGCTAGCAGATTGGTCCTTAGATTAACGAAATAGGCAAATACGTCCCCGTATTTTACGATCGTTACTCAAATTGGTCCTTCTGTCAAGTGGACGTTTCCAAAAAACGTGACGTGACACGTTAAGTGCTGACGTGGCACGTTAAGTGCCCCATCAGCACTGGTTAAACTTAAAAAAAAAAAATTGCCAACTGCGTAGGATTTTGCTACATAAGCGTTATTACTTAAGGAAAAAAAATTTTGTGTTTTCTTCAAATTGGTCCCTGAGTTCAATTTTTATCCCATTATTTTCAATTCCCCCTCTTTTTTCATCATCTTCATTCATTTTAGTCCCAAATCCTCAAAATAAAATTGTAAAGTGTCCTAAAACTCTTCCAAACATTCTAATTTAGTCGTTAAAAGTATTAAAAACCCTAAAACCTAGACCCTAAACCACAAACTCTAAATCCTAAAATTATAAACCCTAAACCCTAAAACCCTAAACCCTAAAAAAATCTAATTTGAGTAATTAGGTCCCTCACCCATTCTTATCCCATTATTCTCAATTCTCCTTCTTTTCATTATCTTCATTCATTTTAGTCCTAAATCCTCAAAATAAAATTGTAAAGTGTCCCAAAACTTCTCCAAACATTCCAATTTAGTCCTTAAAAATATTAAAATCCCTAAATTCTAAACCCTATACCCTAAACCCTAAATCAAAAATCCATTTTTTGATTTATTTCATCTATTCCATGACCGGGGATACACGTTACACCACGATTTTGAATCAGAAGAGAGATTTCAAGAAATGGCAGATCTATTCACTCTATCAATAACCGAGCCGGATCTGGTGTATCATAAGGGATTTGCCTTTTCTATTAATTCCTCCAGATTGGATCAAAAACAATTCTTGAATGAGGTATTCAACTCCAGGGATGAATCGAAAAAGAAATCTTTATTGGTTCTACCTCCTATTTTTTATGAAGAGAATGAATCTTTTTATCGAAGGATCAGAAAAAAATGGGTCCGGACCTCTTGCGGGAATGATTTGGAAGATCCAAAAACAAAAATAGTGGTATTTGCTAGCAACAACATAATGGAGGCAGTCAATCAATATAGATTGATCCGAAATCTGATTCAAATCCAATATAGCACCTATGGGTACATAAGAAATGTATTGAATCGATTCTTTTTAATGAATCGATCCGATCGCAACTTCGAATATGGAATTCAAAGGTATCAAATAGGAAATGATACTCTGAATCATAGAACTATAATGAAATACACGATCAACCAACATTTATCAAATTTGAAAAAGAATCAGAAGAAATGGTCCGATCCTCTTATTTTGATTTCTCGAACCGAGAGATCCATGAATCGGGATCCTAATGCATATAGATACAAATGGTCCAATGGGAGCAAGAATTTCAAGGAACATTTGGAACATTTCATTTCTGAGCAGAATAGCCGTTTTCAAGTAGTCTTCGATCGATTACGTATTAATCAATATTCGATTGATTGGTCTGAGGTTATCGACAAAAAAGATTTGTCTAAGTCACTTTCTTTCTTTTTGTCCAAGTTACTTCTTTTTTTGTCCAAGTTTCTTCTCTTTTTGTCTAACTCACTTCCTTTTTTCTTTGTGAGTTTCGGGAGTATCCCCATTCATAGGTCCGAGATCCACATTTATGAATTGAAAGGTCCGAATGATCAACTCTGCAATCAGTTGTTAGAATCAATAGGTCTTCAAATCGTTCATTTGAAAAAATGGAAACCCTTCTTATTGGATGACCATGATACTTCCCAAAAATTGAAATTCTTGATCAATGGAGGAACAATATCACCATTTTTGTTCAATAAGATACCAAAGTGGATGATTGACTTATTCCATACTAGAAAGAATCGTAGGAAATCTTTTGATAACACGGATTCCTATTTTCTCAATGATATCCCACGATCAAGACAATTGGCTGAATCCCGTGAAACCATTTCATAGAAGTTCATTGATATCCTCTTTTTCTAAAGCAAATCGACTTCGATTCTTGAATAATCGACATCACTTCTGCTTCTATTGTAACAAAAGATTCCCTTTTTATGTGGAAAAGGCCTGTATCAATAATTATGATTTTACGTATGGACAATTCCTCAATATCTTGTTCATTCGCAACAAAATATTTTCTTTGTGCGGCGGTAAAAAAAAACATGCTTTTTTGGAGAGAGATACTATTTCACCAATCGAGTCACAGGTATCTAACATATTCATACCTAACGATTTTCCGCAAAGTGGTGACGAAAGGTATAACTGTTGGGAAATCACAGAGGGAGCGCAGCGGAAAGAAAAAATTAAAAATTAAAATCAAACTTGAATATGCTAACTCTGTG
>QANZ01045172.1:7214-23995 GCA_003254925.1 Chamaecrista fasciculata | reverse complement strand
TGAACTAACAGTGAAATTTTTTGTAAAAATATGAGATCAAATCTAAAAAAAATGAAACCAATTATATATCTGACCAGAATTATATGAGACTAAATTGAGATTTGAGCAAAAGATATAGGATCAAAAGTGAATTTTGACCTAATATTTAAATATATTAGAAAAATCTAACATCTAACATAATGCTCAAATTAGAGTCTACCTAAATCTATGAATAACAAGTATCTCGTAGAAATTGAGGGTTTTATTTTTTTTATACGATCCATCCTAATCCTTATACGTCGCTTTAGTAGATCGTATTCGTATTTGTATCATATATGTATACATCTCTCTACTTTCTCACTCTCAAACACACGAGAATTTCCATTACGTTTGAGTTTCTTACTGTACTGTGTCTCTATAGACAATTTAGAGAGAGAAAGCGTATATAGACAGATAGAGTGAGCTGTCAGCCCTGCCGACGAAAAGTGTAAAATTTTCTCGGCACCCAAACAAAAAAGAGAAAATTAAAAAAAAAAGAAATATTTTTTTGGATTTCATTTTCATCCCTTTGAAAGCCAAACAACGACAAAGAAAAAGTTTTTTTTCACCAAACTCCGGTGGGGTTTACAGCCCAGAGCCACCACCACCATTATCTGGGTCCCACCCACCTCACTATTTCTCACTTCTTGTTCTTTCTCTTATTATTTTAATATTTTCTTTTTTTTCTTTTTAATCCCTTACCATTATTTCTCCATCTCTCTCTGTCTCTGTCCTTCTTTGCAATTCTTTCTCCTTCTTTCTTACGCGTCTTCATTTCCACACACTCTCTCATCTCTTCTTCTATCTCTTTGTTTTCTCTCTCTAAAAGCTTTAGATTAGGACCAGCCGCGTGATAGATTGAGGAGAAGACTTGGCTTGTGGAGGAATCAATATTCGAGTCCTTCTTCTGCTATCTTTCATTATTTCATCTGTGAAAAATTCAGAAAAAAAAAAAGAAAATTGTAGAGATAGTCGTTTTCGATCTGTTTTGCTTTTTTCTATATCTGAGGGTTGGGTTTATTGTGATGCTTGAGTGTGCTGGTTGTTTCTTCAGTGAGAAACCAGATCTTCTGAGCGACTGGTGAGAGCAGGCTCAGAAGAAGAAGAATATATTTTACTTGATTTGAAGAAGCTGCTGGACTGACTTGGTTGAATCTGACAAGCGTTAGTGATGAATACCGGAGGTCGACTCGTTGCTGGCTCTCATAACAGAAATGAGTTCGTGCTCATCAATGCCGATGAGAATGGAAGGGTAAGCTTAGTTGCCTTCGAACCCTCATTGTGTTTGAATCTATTCATGTGCAGATTCCATTCGGATTTTTGGATATTGTAGTGGGCTGGAATATAGCCAATTAGGGTTTAAAGGGTTTGTATGCGAAATTTGTGTCTTTAATCTTCTGATCTCTGGGATTCACGGGAATTGTCTCCCCATTCTCAGCTTCTGCGGAGTATTGCATTTTTCTGTGAATTTTGTTCAATTGGAAAGCATCCTTGAAATAATCTAGTTACTCTGATGCAGCCAGCTGATGTGCTTACCCTGTTGATCTCGTCTATACATTTATTTATGTTATCTATTTTGCTTGCTTCGTGCTTCATTTCTTCTGTCGAATTTGCCTTTCTATTATTTTTTTTCCACGACATTGAGTCATTGACCATAATCTGTAGCTTGCAAGTTGTGATCTCCGGCTCTTAGAATTGACTTTGGTACAGTTTGACCCTTCTGGAGTGTCATGTGCTATTAAATTTCTGGAATTGTGTGTTTTCCTAGTGAGATTATATGTTTAATTGAGTCTGAAGGGTCAAAGATTACTGTTAACTTCAGATAAATGGCAATGTTTGATATAAACTCATGATTCACTTATGATTCTCCTATAAAAGAACAAATGGAATACGGTTGTGGATTTGTCAACTGTGTCAATAATTGGAATTATGATTTTATTTTCTAAACGGCCGAGTTATGGTACTTTAGAAGGATTTAGTTTATAATGTAATTTAGATTTAGATTTAGATTTCTTGTTTGTTGTATGTGTATGTGTGTAGCCAATAACACATTTCTTATCCTGTTTTGGTTCGTTACAGATTAAGTCCGTCCAAGAACTGAGTGGACAGATATGTCAGATTTGTGGCGATGAGATCGAGATTACAGTGGATGGGGAGCCGTTTGTTGCCTGCAATGAATGTGCTTTCCCTGTTTGTCGGCCTTGCTATGAGTATGAAAGGAGAGAGGGAAATCAAGCATGCCCACAGTGTAAGACCAGATACAAGCGCCTCAAAGGTGAGAGAATATTTGGATTCTTCTCTCTGACTTTTCTAACAACTCTTGTCGTATGCGTTGTCTAACCAATGATTAAATTGCAGGTAGTCCCAGGGTTGAAGGCGACGAGGATGAGGATGGTATTGATGATTTGGACAATGAGTTTGACTATGCAAACCCTGAAGCTATGGGCCCACAAGATTCAGAAACCGTTCTTTCTGGTGGACGCCTTAACAGTGGCCGTGGAATCCCAACAAATGTGGAACATGAATCTGGTGCTCTCAATTCTGAAATCCCTCTCTTGACATATGGAGAGGAGGTATAACAACAAATTATCTACTTAACATATTTGTGTTTATTCCTAAATGTGTGATTCACTACTTCATACTAATTATGAAAGTTGTTTTATAATATTGTTTTTCCTGCTTTTAGGAATCTGATATATTTTCTGATCGTCACGCATTAATCGTTCCCCCGTATGCAAATCATGGAAACAGAGTCCATCCCATGCCCTATACTGATCCATCTGTTCCTTGTAAGTCTCATATAGTTGTTTTGATTCTGCATATCAACACTTTATTTTCTCAGTTTAGATTTTGACCCTGGTACTTCTGATGTCATAGTACAACCAAGACCAATGGCTCCAGAGAAAGATCTTGCAGTATATGGGTATGGAAGTGTGAGTTGGAGACACCGGATGGAAGAGTGGAAGAAAAGGCAGAATGAGAATTTTCAGGTGGTGAAGCATGAAGGAAATGGCGGAAACTTTGGTGGGGATGAGTTCGACGACCCTGATCTCCCCATGTAGGTCTTGACAGTCTATTTTTCTCTTCATCTTCCAATATTATACATATGCTCAATACATGGGAAGAAAACTGAAAGGTTCTTCCCTATGTTGAGGTGAATTCATTTACATAAGGACTTGAGGAATCAAACAGGAAACTATTTTTATACCTTTTTGGTGGTTGCATACCTTTTTCTTAGCTCACTTTTCTTATTGTACGTTATTGTTATGGTATTGCTCAATTTATGCTTGGTATTTTTAATTCTTTTGGTTGTTAATAAGATTTTCTGTCAATATACTCTATCAGGATGGATGAAGGCAGGCAACCACTTTCTCGGAAGCTACCAATCCCTTCAAGCAAGATAAATCCATACAGAATGATTATACTATTCCGCCTTGTAATCCTTGGGCTTTTCTTCCATTATAGAATTCTTCACCCAGTTCATGATGCATATGGCTTGTGGTTGACATCAGTCATATGTGAAATATGGTTTGCTGTATCATGGATCATGGATCAATTTCCAAAATGGTACCCAATAGAACGTGAAACATACCTTGATCGTCTATCACTAAGGTAATCAAGGTTGTCAAATCTGGTGCTTCTCATTACTTGTATGTAATTAATTGAATTTTCAATTATGAAGTTCCTAACATTGTTGCCTGAATATTGACTTCGTACATGGTTGCAGGTATGAAAAAGAAGGGAAGCCGTCTGAATTATCAAGTGTAGACATCTTTGTCAGTACAGTTGATCCCATGAAGGAACCTCCGCTAATTACAGCAAATACTGTTCTCTCCATCCTTGCAGTTGACTATCCAGTTGATAAAGTTGCATGCTACGTCTCAGATGATGGTGCTGCCATGCTTACTTTTGAAGCACTTTCTGAGACATCTGAATTTGCAAGGAAATGGGTCCCTTTTGCAAAGAAATTTAACATTGAACCCCGGGCCCCAGAATGGTATTTTAATCAGAAGATTGACTATCTGAAAAATAAAGTCCATCCAGCATTTGTCAGGGAAAGGAGAGCGATGAAGGTTTCAGACTTTTCTCTATTGCTTTTTGTTCCTTTTCAGTGAATTGCTACTTGTAGTTTAAGCATGCAAACAAAAGCAAAACACTTAACACTTATGCTGGCTTTTCTCCTTTTGGCTGGTACAGAGGGATTATGAAGAATTTAAGGTGAGGATTAACAGTTTGGTGGCTACAGCGCAAAAGGTTCCTGAGGATGGATGGACCATGCAGGATGGTACTCCATGGCCTGGAAATAATGTGAGGGATCATCCTGGCATGATTCAGGTAAGATTATACCTATTGGGCACTCGTCAATTATGAGTTCTGTTTGACCAAGAAAATTTTCTTTTAGTAAACCATTCAAGGAGAGCTCTGGTAATTTATACTATCCCTCTTTACCTGTAAAGCTCCTTACTTGAAGTACAAATAGAATTGCAGTTTATGATGCAGCATGGGTGCTTTGCAAGTAGACTTAAATCACTTTCATGGTCAATTTCCGGAGGCTGTGTTTAATTTTTCACATGGCACTGATGTCAGCTGATTTGCTTTTACAGGTCTTCCTTGGTCAGGAGGGTGTTCGAGATATTGAAGGAAATGAGTTACCTCGCTTGGTTTATGTTTCTCGAGAAAAAAGGCCCGGGTTTGAACACCACAAAAAGGCTGGGGCAATGAATTCTCTGGTAAGTCTCAAGTTACTTCTGCTTTAGTGTAAGGTTGAACTGATAAACCAACAGCTTTGTTTGACCTGTTTATATATTTGTAGGTGCGAGTGTCTGCCATTCTCTCAAATGCACCTTATATGCTGAATGTTGATTGTGATCACTACATCAACAATAGCAAGGCACTTCGAGAGGCTATGTGTTTCATGATGGACCCTCAATCAGGGAAGAAAGTCTGTTATGTGCAGTTTCCACAAAGGTTTGATGGGATTGATCGGCATGATAGATACTCAAACAGAAATGTTGTATTTTTTGATGTAAGTATTGCACTACTGTTGCTTTGCTTGTTTGGATACCCTTGTTTCAGCCTTTTATTGTAGCAATTACTTACTTCTTGTTATTTCTAAGACCAGAATAGATAATGTCTGATAATGTTTACATAGCAACAAGGATATATATATATACAAGAATCAAGCTCTCCTATCTACCTATATTAATTACATACTTCTACCTACCTATATTAATGACTCAACTAACAACTACTAACATAACTCATAACACTTCTCAATTGAAAACAGATCAACATGAAAGGGCTGGATGGCTTGCAAGGACCAATATACGTTGGAACTGGGTGTGTCTTCAGAAGGCAAGCACTCTATGGATTTGATGCACCTGCCAAGAAGAAGCCACCTAGCAAAACCTGTAACTGTTGGCCTAAATGGTGCTGCCTTTGTTGCGGCTCTAGAAAGAAAAAGAATGGAAACACCAAGAAAGAGAAAAAGAAGGTGAAGCACAGAGAAACATCCAAGCAGATACACGCACTAGAAAATATTGAGGAAGGAATTGAAGGTGAGGATTTGGGGCCATGTGGCTAACCCTACTTTTTACAATCAAATCATTTATGGTTAGACTTCTCTCGACAGTTATGACAAACACAATTTCTCTTGCAGGATCTAACAATGAAAAGTCCAATCTGACTCAAATGAAGTTAGAGAAGAGGTTTGGCCAATCTCCCGTCTTTGTAGCCTCTACGCTTTTGGAAAATGGTGGAATTCCACATGATGTGAGTCATGCATCACTTTTAAAAGAAGCCATCCAAGTCATCAGTTGTGGGTATGAAGACAAGACTGAATGGGGAAAAGAAGTAAGTACTGAAGAAGAATAGTATTTCCCAGTTTTGTTCACTTCTCTAGTTCTCAAATTTGTTCCTTACTATGGACTTACAAAATTTCTGGATCTCCCTCAGGTTGGGTGGATATATGGTTCTGTGACAGAGGATATATTGACTGGATTTAAAATGCATTGCCATGGTTGGCGGTCTGTGTATTGCATCCCTAAGCGACCTGCATTCAAGGGGTCAGCTCCTATCAATCTTTCAGATCGTCTACACCAGGTTCTTCGTTGGGCCCTTGGATCTGTTGAGATTTTCTTGAGCAGACACTGTCCAATCTGGTACGGCTATGGGGGTGGATTGAACTGGCTGGAGCGGTTTTCCTATATCAACTCAGTTGTATATCCTTGGACTTCCCTCCCATTGCTCGTTTACTGTACTCTACCAGCCATATGTCTTCTGACTGGAAAGTTTATTGTGCCTGAGGTATGCTCTAATGATGTCTAAAGTAAAAAAGAGGAGTTCCTTTTGATTTTACATTCTTAAAACGAATGAATTAATAAAGAAATAAAAACATGTTGCGTTTTATTTAGTTCTAGGTTTTCATGAGCTTTTATGTTCATGGATGGTGTAAAGGTTTTAATGAAATGGTTTTGGAGAATTACGGTGAAATCCAAGGTCTTACTTTTATGGTTAATGACATTAGGTATAAATGTTATTGCGATATTTTTTATTAATAATGACACCCCACCTTCCTGAAAAATTGAAGTTGGCATTTGGCATCACCTGGAATTTCTTTAGAGCTACTTCATTTTACTTTGAATGATATGCCATAAATGTTGACTTGTTCTATAACAAAGTTCCATATCTTGATATGCAGATTAGCAACTATGCCAGTATTGTGTTCATGGCCCTCTTCATATCCATTGCTGCAACCAGTATCCTTGAGATGCAGTGGGGTGGTGTTGGCATAGATGATTGGTGGAGGAATGAACAGTTTTGGGTCATTGGAGGCGTTTCTTCGCATCTTTTCGCCCTTTTCCAGGGCTTACTGAAGGTTTTGGCTGGAGTCAACACAAATTTCACTGTTACATCCAAAGCAGCTGACGATGGAGAATTCTCAGAACTCTATATCTTCAAGTGGACATCACTGTTGATCCCTCCGACTACATTATTGATCATAAATGTTGTTGGGGTTGTAGTTGGTATCTCAGATGCCATCAACAATGGGTACGACTCATGGGGCCCGCTATTTGGTAGGTTGTTCTTTGCCTTGTGGGTCATTATCCATCTCTATCCATTCCTTAAGGGTTTACTAGGTAAACAAGATCGGATGCCCACCATTGTGTTGGTGTGGTCAATCCTGCTAGCCTCCATCTTGACTCTCATGTGGGTTCGAATCAACCCGTTTGTGTCAAGAGACGGTCCTGTCTTAGAAATTTGTGGATTGAACTGTGATGAGTCTTGAATAAAACAGCTGAAGGTGTTTTTCAGCTTGTGTTGCACGATTGAAGGGGCGGAAATTCCATTGATAAAACACGCGTCACAAAATTGCACAAAATTTTGGATGGAAGTTGTATTTTTGGGTGTGTGTAGATAGATAAAAGAAGGAAAGGGGAGGCTGACACATTGTTACCTGGAATTGGGGTTTTTCATTTATTCTTTCATTACATTTCTGTGGGTTTTAGTGTTTTTTTTCCTTCTTAAGTTTGATGTATTCTTATAAGAGCATTGAATGATAAATTATTCCCTCTGGCAAATTGGGGGAAGTGAACAGACTCAAGAATTAGCAAAGTCATAATGAAGGTACCTTCCTGTTTAGACCTTGGGTACTGTGTCATGTATCGTTCCATCATTGTAATACCAACTATGGATATTGGTGTTCTTCGTGTTCTCTCTTCTGTTATTATTTTTCCTCATATGCTCAATGCTCATTGTATTTGCCTCATGATCTTTTTTTTTTTTGTTTTCTGTCCAATTAGTTTACTGTGGTGTTAAAAACTGTTGTACTATACTAAACTTTCAAAACTTGTGCTCTGATATGCACAAATGATCCTGCCTTGTCTGGTATATAATGAAAATCTTGGGTAAAAATTTTTATATCTATTATAAAGTTATTTTAATTATAAGCTTGATTTACATTATTTTTTTTATGATTGCTCATGAAAAAAGGTGTTTAATATTCTCATTCTATCATGATTGATTACATATAAAATTTGCAACTTGTCATGTTTATTGAAAAATTTTATAGTAAAGATATCAAAAAAATAGATATATTTAGCGCACATATAAAATTTTCTCCTAGTCCTTTCCTTCTATGACTAAGAAAATATCACTTGTTAACATTATTCATGAAATCAAAATCAAACTCTTCAAATATCAGATCTGTAAAATCGCAAAACTTTACAATTAATTTAATAATATATATCTGGTGTTTTATAAGCCATCTTGATCACTTGTTTTATATTGTTTTCTCTCTCTTTTCTTTTCTTGAATGACTCATATTTCTTTAGAGATGGAAGAGTCATTGAATGATTTTCTCCTGGCCTAATTCTGAATGTGTGTAAACGCTTTATGAGTAGAGAAATGATTAATTTAATTAAGTTTTATATTTATTTAGTTATTAAAATGTTATGTAAGTTTAAATATAATTATAATTGTCTATAATCACTTAATATTAAAGTTAAATATTAATACTATTATTTTATTTATTTATTTATTTATTTATTAGGAAGTAGGAACGAATAATGAAGTCTTTCTTAGAAATAGAACATGAATCCTCTAAAAAATGAGAGGCAGTTTTCGGAAGTTATAGTGAAATAACACATCTAACTATATAGAGTGGAAGGAAATTATATATATATATTTTTTTTTTATGAAAACAACAGCACTATTAAAGGGAAAAGAAAGAGTCTAAACCAAGCATAATGGTCGGAGAAGGAGCCAGTGCCATGAAAATCCCATAAAAATTCTTCTGATGCATCTGATGTCTAGCGATTGTGAAGCCATTAGAAAGGAAAGAACGTAAGTCACTGATGACTGGAAGGAGGAGGGATCGGGCGGCCAAAGGAGAAGTGATTTGCTGAAGCGTGCTTGGCTTGTTGGAGGCAATTGTAACTTCCCCAACACTTAGGT
Organism: Chamaecrista fasciculata; assembly: GCA_003254925.1. Lineage (NCBI taxonomy): Eukaryota > Viridiplantae > Streptophyta > Magnoliopsida > Fabales > Fabaceae > Chamaecrista > Chamaecrista fasciculata. Next base: position 15,022 of record QANZ01045172.1, on the reverse strand, counting down.
GAATATGTTGCGCGAGGATGTCTCTAAGTATTGTGAGAATAAACAATTGGGGATTCAAGTTCCGACTATTAGACTGCTTGCCCAGAGAACAACAGCAACCTTGCACATAAAACAGAAAATAAACAGTAGAGATCCTCCTTACTTTACTAACCAGGAGGAAAATCATGGAGCCATGGAGGTTGGAGGGATGACACGGGCCAGTGCGGTTTACATCTACGGCCATGCTTATCCAGAAGAACATCACTCTGGTGTTTAAATGCTTCAGAGCAGGAGGACCATGAAGCAAAAGCCTGAGCAATGGTATGAGAAGGGTTAGGTGGTATACCCTCGAAGATATATTTGTTCCTTGCTTGCCAGATTAGAGTGAGGATTATAAAGATGAAGCCAACCGAGTGAGATGGAAGGAAATTATATAACTCTACTTGGTATCTAATTAAACTATATTTGAGATAACAGAATTAAAATCACATCGTACCAACTATAAATTTCAATTTGGTAAGATGATAAACATTTAAATTTAGCTTTTGAAAGATAAATGATAAGATTTAGTCATTGAAAAAGGGATTAAAATAAATTCCGTCTTATAGTTAAAGACACTTACTGAAATTTAATGACTAGTCTTATATGATTTTAAATTTTGTTGGCATTACACTTAACCATTGATATTAAATATATATATATATATATATATATATTTTGTTGTGTCAAATTTTGAATTATCTTAATAAAATAACTAGGCCAAAGTGTAATTTTGTTTTCTTATCTCTGGGATAAATTGCAATTTAGCCTTTTATCTTTTTCCCTTTTCTTGTGATTTTGATCCTATATCTTTCTCAAAAGTTTCATTCCTTAATCTCAACAACTAAATGTGGCCATATGTCTCCTGTTTTAAGTTCGATTGTAACGAGTTAGGAGTCACGTTTATTCTTGACGAGTCCTTACTTTGTTTAGTTAGGATCGTCGACAAATAAGATCAAATTAAGCTTTAAATTTGGGTCACGACCCACTTTTGGAGCCCAATTTGACATTGTTCGCTGATAGTTCTAATTGAACAAAGAAAAGACTTGTAAAGAGTAATATGTAACTCCAAACTCTTTATAATTAGACTTGATACGAGAAAGATATGGTCATCCAATTGTTGGAATCAAAGAGTGAAATTTTAGAAAAGATATAAGACCTAAATCGCAAGAAAATAAGATAAGGGACTAGATTATAATTTAACTCAAAGATAAGTGACCAAAATTACACTTTGACCAAATAACTAAATTGTGATTATTTAATTTGTGGACTATAAATTTTATAATTTTCTCTTTTAAAGTCTATTTGGTAAGCAACCTGTTTCATCTTCTGACTTCTCTCCCCTTCAAAAGGCTGCGTTTCAGCCTCCAAATTATGAATCACAACATGGGCAATTAAGGTTATCAAAATGAAGCTTAATTTTTTTTTTTTGGTCCGAAGAGGGTTAAAATTTCAGAGGTTTCAACTTGGGGCAAGAAAAATATAAGCAAAGTCCACAAGTCTTAATACATCGAAATTGAGCCAAGTGTTAAAAAGCCCAATCATATAATAATTTTGGGCCTTAGAATCTCTGTCATCAAGTTTCTCAACTGCTTAAGGCCAATGACATTCTTCTACAACTTCTGAACTTTGTTTTTCATCTTGTTCATCCTAATCTTACCAAATTGTTAGAGCTCTCCACTCTACTCAATACCAAAATATTCAATAAACTCACTCTTTAGTGGAGAATAGGCTAATACAATAGAAGAAACATTGAAAATACATACAAAAATATTTAAAAATCTCTCAAACTATATCTCTAATTTTTCTTGAGCCTCCCTCTCTAGTCTCTATAATAAGGCCTTTTTATAAATATCATAACCTAATGCATTACATGCCTCACATAGCCTAGAGGTTACTATCCTCTGGTTTTGTACATAAATTAGAATCCGCAAATTCATGTTATTTCAATACATAAATGATTTTAAACATTTATTATGAATAATGTGCATTAAATATCTAATTTTTAAATTTGATCAGAATTAAAACACTCCAAATAATATGATCCTTTCATTCCAGCTGAGAGTTTGATCCTATTATTGCAAATTAATAATTTTTTCGGCCATCAAGAAGAAAGAGAGAGGATCCCCTATAGTACACAAATAATTATTTTTCTTTTCCACTAGAATATATAAACATCAGAATACAAAAATGATATTAAGCCAGAATTATAAGAGGTTATGCAAAATGTTCAGTATATTTAATTAAAAATATGGCTTGCTTATCTTATAAAAAACATTCTTTTCTCTGGTTTTGCTTTCAAAAACAAACTCCCCTACAAAAGCTGATGTCACTCGTCATTTTACTAAAACTTTTTAAAAGATTGAACTAGGATTATCAAATCTTAAATAAGCTTTACTTATTTGCTCAAAATCATAAAAAGGTGTAGTAGGTAGGCTCCAATACTAAGCCGGCAAGATTTAAGTTTTCTTTCCCATAATCTGGGTTCAAAACATTTGAACTCCAAATCCACTTTTATGAGTAAAGTATACCAATGCAACATCAAGAGGGGTGAAAATTGAAAGAATTTGCTAACATAATTCCTATTAAGAAAGAAATTGTACACTTTTGATCAAATAAGAATATTAAGAAAATATACCCTACCCTGAAACCTACTAAAACTTGGGTCAAAATTAAAAAGTAAGAGGTTAAACCAAAGAAAATACTAGGGCAAAACTGTAAGGACCATGGCTGCAACACTACACAATCCACAAATAAATACCAGAATATAAGCAAATCCCACAAGGAACTAAGCAGAGGGCAACCATCTTCCAACTGAACATATACAACATAACCAACACCCACAGGATCAGGCGGCAACAACACCCCGACCTGCTCCTTCAAATCTAATATTACGACCGCGTCCACGGCCCCTTCCCCTTCCACGACCGCGGCCTGCAAAACAACCAACAATGAAAATTACCACCACCCACGCTCAAGCCACTTCTAGGACAAGAACCCTCAAATGCAGTAAGATATTCAAGATTCAAATCTTGCAAATAATTGGGAAAGGCATAAAAATAGATCAAATCACATAATCAAAAAGAAAAAACGTAAGATTCTACCATGTTTTAAGAAAATAATATATAATTACTTAAATTCCATTGCCATCATATTTCAATAAAAACAAGTTATGATGTGCAAAAGTCACAAATGTTATACTTGAGCACAATTTCATTATGCTGCTCCTCCCTTGACCAAAGCTACTACACCCAGAGCAGATAAGAATACGCAAAGGCAAAGCAGAAGAAAACTATGTGGGGAAGAAAAGAGGCCAGAAAAACAAAAACACAGAAAACCAGACGCAGAAGAACAAAATAACAAAAGTAGCCCATAATGCAAAACATATGAACAAAGTGGGACATGGCTTTTCTGAATTTCAAGCTTGATTTCCAGGATAACAATCTTGCTTAAGATTGCAACCTTGATTTCCCTGCTATCAGAACAAGGAATTGAAAATAAACAGTTGGAGTCAGATTATATAATTTTTTATCATCCGTTGTGTCAGTACCACTATGTAAGAGATGCAACCTTTAAATTAAATAGAACCAGACAATACAAGAATTTGAACCAATAAGGCCATTTAATGTGCCAGATCTAGCCACCTAGCTAATGTCAAAGTTATAAATTTGAATTGAGCATAAAATTTATTTCCATTTGTAGGAGACTTGATGTCAATGATATGGAGACTTACCACGTGGAGCAGGTGGTGCATCATATTCAACATAATCATAGTATGCAACAGACTGGCCACCATAGCCTCGTCCACGCCCTGACGGACCCCGACCCCGTGCACGACCACGTCCTCTGCCACCATATCCACGTCCACCATCCCAACCATCTCCATAATATTCCATGCCTCCATTATAATTACCTAAATTTATAAAACAGATTAGGGCCTGATGAATAATTGTAGGGAAGGAAAAATAAACAAAATCATATGAATCAAGGCAGTAGGCACATTCAACAGAAATAAGTTCAACAAGGGAGCTTTGTTCAATTCTAGATTACAACCAACTATACTTAAAAAAAAAAGTGTATATGAAGTTGATGGCAATACCTCTACCCCTGCCCCTTCCACGGCCCCGACCCCTTCCTCGTACCATAGGTGAGCCCTCTGCATCAGATCAAACAAACAACTTGTGTCATGATAGCAAAACAAGCATTCTAAATTTTAAGCAAATATCATCAAATTTACCTCCTTCCTCTTCATATTCATTTAAGGGTTTTACTTGATCAGCTAAGAGAGGAGGTTGGTATCTGCATGAGAAGGAATAGAAAATATATTGTCAGTAGTGAAGGTCAGTATTAACACTCAAGTAAGAAGCAGCGTGGACCTTAAATAGTTGTGCAGAATCAAAAAGGAAACAAATGAAAAATCAGAAAATATTAACGGTAATATATCGCCAAACTCAAATGAGGAGCACTAAATCATTAGATGATAATAGCATCACCCAATTGTCAAATACTAGGGAAATCATCCTTCTTCTAGGTTACAAATTGTCTTCCTTTCATTTTTACTATTTTTAAATTTTGGGGGGATTTTGAGGACATACAGGAATAAAAATCAGAAATTGGAGAAAACTGAGGGCAGCCATCTTCTGTCAGCATCTTCCAATATTCTTACCCACGCAGAAGGGAAAATCATGAGTTCAAATGATGACTGTACTTAAAATATTTTTCCAGAATTCAGACTAATATACATAGTGAAAATCCAATGAGGGAAGCAACATAGTGTCTGAAATTCATGTGTATCATCAGTCTGCATGAATGTCATAGCGGGAGAAGATTGGAAAAATATAAACCAGAATGTCAGCATAGTAGACATTCACTGCTACTTAAATTTAACATCTAATACATTGCATCTAGCCATCTAGACCTCAACAAATGTAACAGCAAAATTTAAAAGTCAAAAAGGAAAAGCATCCACTGTCTTCATTACAGCATGACACGAACACAAACCTCTATAAAAGAAAGGGTAATTTCGTTAAAAAAAAGGAAGTCATAATTTTGATAGGGGTTTATACTTTAAAAAATTGAGATCTGACTACTATTGGAACTTGGAAGCAAGAAGGGAAGTCCTTCAAATTTCAGAAAACCACAGAAAATACATAGTTTTCATTAAAGTGCTTTAGAAAATGATCTCCAATTTCAAGTTGACAAACTACTTGGATGATTATGTGAGAATACAGCTTTCATATTCTCTTCTACATCCATTGGAAGATATGGCTAAAACATTCAATCAATCACAATTAATGCAAAATCCAAGCAATGCCTTGGCAGTTACTACTTGTTTCAACTTCAATTATTTATCTTGCCACGATAACTCTCCACAATAAGAATAATGAATAATCAAAATAAGAAACTCAATCAAAAGATTAACAAATAAGAATAATGATGCAAGTTTTTTTCAAGCTAAATGGAAACTACATCTATCAGTCGACAGTAGAACTCAATCAACCAGCAAGACATTTTCACGTGAGTTAAAGCCATCAAACTTAATAGTAATCATGATTCATAACTGAAATTAATGAAGCTGATCTAAACTCATGATTCAAGCCAATGAAAATTATCCCCATAACAGAGTATCTCACAACATGTCAGAGATACAGATAGCCATCAAGCCAAAGAGTATTATACAACTTCTTACCCAGTGGAGGATGTATCCAGCTTTTTCTTTGACAGGGTGATTGTGATCATTGAAACATGGCGAGTAGTCTCCAAACTGAGGAAGAGAGTAAAAAGCAAAAGGGTCACTCCTCAGGCCCCAAAAAAAAAAGCATCTAATACAATAGCAAGAAAGATTTAACAGTCCCATACGGAAGAAGGCCTTCTTCTAGCGGCTCCCACATGTCAGTAATGTCAGTTGATCCAATTGAGGTATTTTGGTGCAGGCCAACAATCCTTCGCTGAAAGAAGGAAACAGAAAACTCAGAAAGCAAGATAAAAAGATAATCAAAGAACGTAGCACTAAAAATAAATACATAGAGATGCCTGCCTTCCCACCTTGATCAGTTCAGCAATCATAACAGTCTTATTGATAGCTCTTCCCATTGCTTTTAGAACAATTTCATCAGATCCTTTCTCCTACAGAGTAGAGTAAAAATTAACAACACGATAATAATGATAATTATAGATTAAAACAATAATATATCATCTATTCCAAGATAAACCATAGTGGAACACTAGAAGTGCAATAAATAAATAAACAAGAGTAACGGAAGAGAAAACTGCAGCCGGTTGGCCTTCAAGAGTCTCAAGTCAACCTAACGTAGAAGTTGTAATCAGCAATAAACTTTCAAAAAAAAGCTCACAAACATAAATAAAGCAAAAACATCGACCGTAAACTCTGCCCTTCGCAAGTGAGACTCGCATATCTCTCGAAGTAATAAAGGGAACCCAATAGGAGGAAAAGGAGCGAGGGATTCGAGAAACAGGAATAATACCTGGAGTAGAGTAGTAGCATAGGTAATATAATTCCTCATCCTACCCTGAGTAGTAATGCGAATCTCGTTCTCGTTTATAGGAGTGTCAGCCTTGGGCTTCTCAACCCTCTGATATCTATCCATCTGGAGGCAAAAACACAAAAAATAAGATGCGAAATTAAAGATGTATGAAAGAAAGAAAGAGCTAGTGGTAGCGATCTAGGGTTTGATGGAAACTGACGGTGAAGTTGGAAGAAGCGAATATAGATAGAAGAAGGAATGGCCTAGGCTTATACCACTCACAGTCACAGATTGCTTCTTCTTGTTGTTGGGTATATCACTATATCCCTCCCTCCCTGTGAGTGAAGAAGAAGAAGAAAGAAAGAGTGAGTTTGCGTGTTGTGTTGTGTTGCGTTGTGATTTTGCGAATTGCGAGTGAGTCGTTGTTTGTTTGTTGAAGAAGTTTGATTTGAAATTACGCCCCGGAAGCTTCGGCCATCTGGTTTTTGCCTTCTAAATTGAGTAGGGCTATGAGATCGCGTTCTTATCGCTCGCCGACGAGACCGCTTAGCGCAAAACAAATCCACGCATTTCGACTTCATGGGCTTCAAAATCTTCAATCAAATCCAATTTTTTGCTGTTTGGGTTGGGCTTCATTCATAATCCATGGTGAAAGGGTTATTTTCATTTTAAATATGTGGTAATATTCATTTTGGTCCTTTATGTTTCAAAATGTTCAAATTAGTTTTAAATGTTGGCAAAATATTTCATTTTGATCCCAGACTGTTGAATATTGTCATATTTCTCTTGTTTCAAGTTCCAATAATGTGACGAGTTCATAGATACATATTGTTTTTAAAGAGTATTTTCTCTATGTAGTTGAGGCCGTTAACAAACAAGTCCAAATCCGCTTTGAAAGTATATAAACTGTTTTATGATCAAACAAGTAAAATTGATCATATCTCTCTCGTTTCAAATTTGAATACAATGAATTCAAAGTTACGAGTTACTTTTAACAAATTATTTGAATTTGAGATTATAGAACAGAGAAATATGACCAAACTTAGTAATTTGTGATCAAAATAACATGTTTTGCCAATATTTATGACCAATTTAAACATGAGTAGATATCGAAGTTAATTATTATTTTAAAATTTTATAAATAATTAAATCTTCACACTTGAATTCAAATCAAGAGACGTTTTAAAGTAAAATATATTTTCATTAATTTATTTATCTATAACTTCTTTTAAAAATTAAATCATAAATATGAATATATTATTAAAATATTTCAATATATATGGAACATCTAATATCATATGTTTA